>VWYH01011280.1:1548414-1599379 GCA_013399365.1 Pampusana beccarii | reverse complement strand
AGGCTGGGCCGGGCGGGCCGGGGGCGGCGCCGGGCTCACCTGCGGGGCGGGCGGGGCCTCTCCGCAGGTGCCGCTCGGTGCCCCCGCTCGGACACGGGGCTCTCGGGAGCCGGAGCGGGCCCAGCGAGAAGGGCGGGGGGTAGAGGAGCCCCGTGTGCGCTTTTCTGCGCGATACCCCCGGAGAAGTTTCTCAGCCCCGGTGGGCTGGGAGGCCGGTGCGCCCCGGCCCCCCCGAGCGGGCGGTGGGACTGGGGCTGGGGGGCTTTCCCTCAGCGACGCGGAGCGGCGGGAAGAGCGCGAGTCCCCCCTCGCGGCCGCCGCCGTCACTGCGCGCGGCGCGGGGGCTGCAACGGGTGTGCAACGGGTGTGCAACGGGTGTGCAACGGGGCTGCACCGGAGCGTGCACCGCAGCGTGCAACGGGCCGCGCACGGGACACCCGCAAAAGTGCGCGAAGCTGTTTGTAAACAGATGCACAAAAAGGTTTGTAAAGAGCCTTGCGGAGGGGTGGATGCCACCCACGAGGGTGCAGCCAGGCCCTTCTCGGTGGCAAACAGTGATAGGACAAGGGGCGACGCATACGAACTGGAACACAGGAGCNGGTGTTCCTGCTCCGGGGGGTGGGATTGGACTGGATGAGCTTTTGAGGTCCCTTCCAATCCCTGACATTGTGATTCTGTGTGCAATGAGTTGTGCAGAGGAACGTGGGCAGGGGTGTGCACGGTGGTGGCGCTGGAGGGTGCGCAGGGGTGTGCACAGGGGTGTGCGCAGCTGCACGGGTAGCGTTGCACAGGTGAGATGTGGGTTGCATCAAGTAGCACGTTAATTCCAAAGCCAAGTGCTGCCCGCCTGCTATGGACCTCTACCCTTGAATAACCCACAGCTGGAAACAATATTGCACTTAAAAGAAACTGAGCCCTTTAACAGCTAGGAGTTGTTACTGTGATTGCAATAAAAACAGGGAGGTAGGAAAACAAAAGGAGAGGAAAAACTAAAAAACATCCCCTTGGACTCTTCTGCAGTTTTGCAAACATGTCTTGGAGTCTCTATTTTTTCGCCCCTCCCTGCATAAACAAGCTTTTATGTAGTACTTGCTGTAATCTTGTTTGCCTCCATAACCACTCCTATGAATGTCATAAAAAATTTAAGTCTAATATTTTACCACTCCGCACAAGCAGAAATGTGAATAAATGCTTATCTCCCGTGTAGGGAAACGTATGGTGGTGTGAGAGTCAGGGACACAGAAATCAAGCTCAGGGGGATGGAATTGGGCCCACACAGGTGGTGAAAACAACAACCCAGGAGAACACAAAGATTGAGTTTCTTCAAATAAGGTAAAACTAATTAAAAAATAATAAATTCTTTAAAGTGCTGCAGTAATGAAGATCATCTTGCTGCCTGGTTTTGGTGCTTGATAAAATGAAACAGAACGTGACCATGTAGACACCAGCGCCTCCTCCTGTTCCCTCGTTCAGCTGTGAGTCCTGCACGGAGCCGAGGCCCTGACCACAACCCCACCTCTATCGCAGCATTGCTACACAGTTTTGAGTGTGTTTTTATAACCAACTTTTGAAGGAGAAGCCCAAGCGAGAAATTTCGCAGACTGAAAAAGGGCAGAGAAGGAACCGATCCTGCTGGCGGACCCAGGTGTGTTGCTCAGAGGGGCTCAGCCCTGGTCCTGTTGGCTGCATGGAGGACTCACCTGGTTATTACTTTTCCAAATTTGGGCTTAAGATTAATAGTAAAGCTATGCTGATAAGATCTTCCCCCTCCTCTACTAAATGCTTTAGTGCTTTTCTTGTCTTTTAATAAAGGCTATTCAGGTAAAAATGAAATGGAAACAAGTATCAGCTGTTGCCTACCAATTGTAAGATGCTTGCTCCGGCAGTGCCCTCTCTCCTCTTCCTGTAAGTTAGCTTGTCTGTGCTGCAAGAAACAAACAAAATAAATTACGAACAATAATAAACTCTTTTGAAGGTTTTGCCACTGAACCCTAGGGACTGTGTACAAATAACACGAGAAAATAAGAGTTATCACAGAGGAAGAGCATCGGGATTAGAGATTTTCTGGCACAGAAAGCACGTTGCGGGGTGAGCCCATGGCAGAGGGGCTGTTGGGGTTTGCTGCAGGCATTTGAGGGGGAACAAACCCCTGGGAGAATCCAGCTGATCGCTGTCTATATGGGCAACTGGGATTTATTTCCCTCGCTGAGTTTCAGCGAGGAGGTGTGCGAAAACAGGAGGGGATTATTGGGGAATAAAACAAGCACAAGAAAGAATTCTAGATGAATCAACAAAATAAATAGCGCAGCTTCCTTGTCAAACCAACAAGACAATAAATGCTCATTGACTGAGTTTGCACAATTCATCAGAGCTTCTGTTTTCTGTATCAGCCGCTGAGCCGTGTCCAAGCTCCTGAGCTGGTCACGGAGCGGTTTCTCTTTTCCTGTCTTCTGGTGCAAAAGCAAAGTGTGAGGAGATGGCACCGAGACAGCCCAGAGCCTGTCGGTGCCATAATCTGTGCCCCCCATATGCGATCCTCAAAATAATTCCTTTCCCAAAAGAGATTTTAATTTATTCCAGTAGGACATTGCTGCACTTTCTCTGTGCCAGCAAGATTTTGCACACACAGGCAACCTGCGTTATGAAAGACTTGAAAGGCTTCGCAGCATTATGGAAAGCTGTTGTTTTCTTACATCGCTCAAATGTCAAAAGAGTGAAGGTTTGGGGAGCACCCTTAGGTAAACAGTAAGGATGAGAATTTTAAATGTGTCTGAGCATATTAGGAGGTGAAAACCCAGCTGTCAGCTGAGGGGAGGTAAGGACAGAGGCCAGAGCCTGAGCTGTGTTTAGATCCCTATTTTCTGGAGGGAGTAGGGAGCCCAAGTACCCCCAGAGCTCCATACAGCGCACAGGGGACTGCAGAAATTCCATCAGCCAGAGCCAGAGCTGATAAGGGGGCAGGAACTGAGTATTTTCTTATTGCAGCTTTTCCTCTGCCACTGTTTAATAAAGATGGAAAATAATTACATTTAATTACCCTTTGAGGTGTGTTGCAGTATTTGAAAGCTCCCCATAGCTTTTATCACTTTGTGCCCTTGTGGCCAAGCTCATTAGATCAGCATTTACAATAGAAGTCTGCCAGACATAAAAACAGTTAGGTGATTCCAAAGAAAACCAACCCCAGTTTGTCCTAAAACTGCTGTTTTGGGGATCACTAAAGCACTTCGTGCATCCAGGTCAAACTCTGAAAACAGTCTTAGCTGAGGAAAGGAAATGGCAACATCTAAATAGTTTTATTGCTTTCGAATGGAAATATGTTGATTTTGTATGTCGAGCAGCCTTTGGAAAGTGACCTTATTTATTTAGTTTTAAGTACAAAGGAGGAGATTATAGGAAAGAAATCACTTCTTTTCCTAGCTGGGCAAGTCATGACCCATGGTGAAATCAGAGGGGCTGCATTTGCCAAGGCATCAGGTGCCTCTAAAACGAGGAAAACTGTGAGCAACTCTGGAAAAGGGCAGTAGAACCAAGTCCCATGTGCTGCGCATGCAGCGTTGTCACCAGGACCTGCGGTGACGTCCCCTGGAAGGCGCTGAGCCCGGTCCACAGCTGTGCCCAGGGGAGAATCTGCTGGTTGAGCTCTGGATTTGCCACCACTGAGAGCTGCTGGTCACGGCCCAAGTGCGGGAAGAGGCTTTGACAGCACCGAGATGAAAGCCGCTCCTAGTTTAGTATTTTCTTCTGTAAGCGACCAGAGCTTGTGCACAAACGAGGGCACCTTGTCCTACAGCTGCTATGGTGCTTCAGACTGAACTCTGGGAGAGAAACCTCAGCAACAAAGAGAAGCAAAGCTCAGTCCCCACGGCCATCGCAGCAAGCAGTGCAGCGCACTTGGGCTCCAACAGCACATTCCTCAGCTCAGGGAAACACGAAACGCTGTCACCAGTCTGCTCAACCTCGGCTGACACCGGCACCAAGTGGAAGCTGCAAATCAGCTGGTTTCATTGCAAGAAACCACCCAAGCGCTGCATGCAGAGAGCAGATAGTCAGAAACTACCAGTTGTGCCGTCTGGCCCCCTGGTTTGCTCAGAGCATCATTAAGACGTGCTGTCCTATCAGACCAGTCTGCCGACTGCTTGCTTGCAAGTCGCAAGAAAGAGTGTTAGCTCCAGGTCAGAGAAAGCCCAGATTTTGCAAAAATGTAATTGCATCCTTTTTGCAACGTTGGAAAACATGGAGGTAATTAATCCTGGGTCTGTAGGACTGAGGCTGGTATGTCCTTCCCCATCTTGAGGAACTTGCACAGCTCCCAGCCTGGCACCCCAGTACCCGCACGGGGGTGCTCTGGGATCTGCCCTCTCTGGTCCCCAACATCAGCCACAGGGCGAGAAACCAAAGGGCCGAGTCAGGGAGAAGGAGCCGCAGTTTTCCGGCCGTGAATCATGGAGGTGAGTGACTCACCCAGCATCACGCAGGGAACCTGTGAGCAAGGCAGGAACTGAATCAGGGTTGAGGGGTTTTTTTTGCTTTTAATCATCTTCTGTCTCTCATTATCCTTAAAGGCTCTTCTCAGAGGTGGAGGGGGCTTTGTTCGCCAGAAGGGAGTGGGTTAATCACTCCCAGGAGGAAAAGCACAGAGAGGTGGGAATTACGGTGCCGCTGCAGCCCAGCACCTGCAGAGACTAAAAGGTGATAAATTGCCATAATTTCTGCTCCCTCCTTTACCTGCAGTTAATTAAATTGGTTTAAGACAGGTCTGAGTGGGAGACTGACTGATTTCTCTCTATGTAACTTAAAATACCTGTACACGGGGGGTAGGAGGGTTGAAGGACACTTGGCAAAACCCGTATGCATGTGCCAGGTTGAAATGCCCCATGTCGGCAGCCGCACTTTCTGAGGAACCCTCTGCTCTCCTGCCAGCAGCCACCCAACCCCAGTCACAGGAACATCTCAGCTCTGCCGCCTGCAAACGGTACAGAGAGGAGATCTTCATTAACACCAACGCTCCTGCGTTTCTCAAGCATTCAAGATTTGGTGTCCTACGGAAAGCAAAACCCATCCCAGAAATCGAGCATTTTCCATTGGAGGTCACAGCTGGGAAAGCTCCCAGGTGACTCCCTCACCGAAGAGTTTCTAAAAACAGGAGTCACACAAAGCTATGCGCCCGCCCGCTCATTAAAACAGCCTTTGTGCTCCAGAAATGCGTATAAAAGACGCACGCAGGACCTGTCATCCTTACAGATTTCTTCTCTTATGTTTGCTCATTCTCAGCTAAACCAAGAAAGGCCTGAAGCCGTCAAAGGGGCCGTTTCAAAGGCCGCCCGGAGACAGAACGGGAGCGAGCGGCGCCTGGGAAGCCTCGCTCGTCAAGGGAGGGGGACCAGCCTGGTTTCCTCCCTCCCGAGCACGGCTCGTGCTTCGGCTTTGAAGATCTGTCATCTGCAGCGCCGCTTCGCTTCCAAATTCACACTGAGAAATTTTTGCCTAGAATATGTATATGTATATATATATTTTTTTTAAACCAGTCCGCCCACCCTTCTCCTCACAGCGCCGCTCTGGGATCTCTGAGCAGGAGCCTTTCTGAGCCTTAAATAAAAGGCAGGGGAGGTGGCCCAGGTGCCAGGACCACGTTCCCACCCCAGGCCATCATCTGTACAAACAAAGGGATTTTTCCCAGCACGAGTGCCAAGCAGGCTGTATCAAACACTTTAGAAATTCAGGTCTGTTTCTCTAATGAAAAGGAGAGACTTTTGCCCCTAGGAGCACTACAAAAATTAATGGATATTATGACTGTAACTACTTGAACCGAATGCAAAGCCATGTGTCATGCAGGCCTTTTGTAGTTTTAGCAGCTTATTAAAGCCTGTTTACATCTGTCCCTGCCTGATTTAAGCAGGAATAAAACTAATATAAAGCGAGCAAAGTGAATTAGGAGCAGAGATGCTCATCCAAGCGCAGCCTCAGCTGGCACCAGGTAGATGGGTCCTGCTGGGGCTTGGGGGCTCAAAGCCCAGCGGGTACCAGGGGGAGGCCCAAAGGGACAAACCCAGACACATCTTTGTGCCCAGTGTCACCTGGATGGTGCTGGCAGGGGACATTCCACGGCACAGCGATGACCCTGCGTCCCTCCAGCCAAAGCCCCTCAGGCTGTCCCAACTGCAGCAAGGAGTCAGGGCATAAAGGAGTGAAAAACACCTCAAGGATGCACATGAAGCAAAATCAGGTTCCCGCAGCCACCGTTAACTGCGGGTGCGTTCGTTAAGCCGAACAATGCCTTCGGTTGATAGTTGAAGAGCTGATGGAGCTGCCTGTGGCGTGAAAGGCAGAGGTGTGAATGTTCTCCTGTTCTGCGCCGTCGGTATCTTTAATCTCAGCCGCTGAGCGCTGACACTGTCCACGGCCCGGCTGGCAAGCGCAACTAATTAGAGACGCATCAAAGGGGGTTTGCGGAGCAAAAAGTGGCTGTGGGTGCGCTGTCTGCGGAGGGGGATTTGTCGTTCAGGGCAGACGAGTCGCTCCTCTCCTCCTTCCTACACGGAACAAGGTCCCTGGCTGAAATTTTAAGAGATTGTGTTAACAGAACCACCAAACTCGCCCATCTGTCAGGGATGGGGTTGGCAGACATCAGCCCCTGCCCCGAGTTTTAGGGCAAGCGGCAGAGCTGTGGCACAGCTTCATCAGCCGCTGCGCCTGCCCTCCCAGCGTGGTTGTGAATTACTTACAGGTAGGTGTATTCGCTGGGCTGGTTTAATATTTCATTGTGTTTTCATCGGTCAGATGCAGGACAAGATCGCAGAGAAATCAAAGTCTGGGGCCGAGTCCTGTTAAAGCCACCAGTTAAGTTTGCTGAGGAGCCACAACCGCGCTGCTCATCCCATGCAATTCGGATGTGATGCACACAACGTGCAGGAGGAATTATTCATACCAAATAATTTCTTACGCCCATATTAGCTTCTGGGAGAGGTTACAGCAAATCCACTGGACCGTATGAGCCAAGAGCTTCTGCTTAGCAGCTCCTTAACAGGAACAGATTCAAGATCTGTGCGGCAAAAGGGAAATCGGGCAAAAAAGAAAGCTCAGCGTTCTCCAAAAATCAAAACCTGATTTCTCTCAAATTCAGAGAAGATAAAAAGACATTAGGCCAGAGCCAGCCTCCCTCCTGGTAGCTCCTTGCTCGACTACCAACAGCAAAACCATCGATTTTTGTTTCTACTTTAATAAATGAGTGCAAAATTTCCACCGCTTAGATCAGGAGATGCTATGAATATTTATGTTATTGTTCATCAATTGGGAAAAAAAAAAAAGAGTGCTATAAACGAACATATTTGGTGACCCAATTTGAGTGGCTCATTACAATTAGATCGAGCTAATTGCCAGTCTTGTATTTCATTTGGCAACTTGTTAAGCTAATTGAACAAAATAAAACTAATGAACAATTATAATGAAGTTTATAATTAGACCATCGGAAAAAAAACCCCTCAGTGTGAGGATATTTAAGGCATAATGAATGTTCGGGAGGTTTGGGGTGGAATGGGAGGTGTCAGTAAATCATGCCACTCTCCCACCAAAGTGCTTCTTGGCATATTACCTATTCCCAAATTCTGTCAACCTGGCATTTTCTTAGTTATTAATTACATTAATGCTTTTAATGTACATAGATGGCATTTACAGTGACCCTCGGTTCAGGAATGGGCCTGCTAGGGAGGCAGCGCAGAGTTGGACGTGATGGTGTAGCTTTACTCAACTCTGTCTTTACGATATGAATCCGAGTCTCCATTAAAGGTGTGTTCATAATGCTAAAAGTGAAACACAAGCACATGGTGCAGACAGAGCGCTTCACAAACCCCCGAGAAGCTGATCAGTCATTTCAAGACACAAACCTGCCTTCCCAGGGAGGCAGAAGTGGGGAAAGACAGAAAGAGCAATGCTCTCCACCTGATTACAGCCATTTTTTTAAAAATATCATTATTTTCATCACATTCAATTCCTACTTAGATTTGAATAAACCCATTCCAGCCTCCTTTCACCCCCTGCTGCTGAAGCACAGAAAATTAAATACCACAATAAGACACCAAGAGCGACCTTTCCGAGTTTCAATTTACAGGGTCAAGCAGGTACCCACCAAAACCTAATAGAATTGTCACATCAGACTCCGCACAGCTTTAAAACTTCTTTTCCCCCAGTTCGTACATAAAAGTAATTATTTCATATAGAACTCAGCAGGAACTGATGTTTTGCACCAGGGAATAAAGGCAGAAGCTCTTGAACGAGGCTGGAAATCCGTTCAAGCCTGTCTCTTGGATGTTCAGAGGTTTGTGGTAGGTCTCTGCAAGCAAGCGCAGGTTTCCAGCAGGAGGTGGTGCCGAGGGCCAGAAATGCACAGCGCAGGGATGAAGAACACGGGTCCAGATGGACCAAAGGGTGAGAGACAAGGAGAATCATCACCTGAGAAATTAAACAACATAGCAGCGGTCACACTCATACAGTAACCACTGTAACCCCAGCGACAAATTTCCCCTTCCCATTTACATAGCTGCCTTACCTTCCCAAAGATAAGGATCATAAACTGAGTCAGGAAAGTTTTATTTCTGTGAGCTATTGAAATTTCACCTCCCCCTCCCCAGTTTTAATTCCAGCTGCAATAGGAGAAAAATCTCCAGTTTTGCAGCAGTGTCTCAATATTTTTTTTATGCCATCAGAACCAGCTGTCATCTTTTCAATCTAATTACAGGTTTCACCAGGGGAGTGCTAACATCCCCGTAGCAGTGTGGGTTTGTCGCTGTCTTTGGCACTCTCCATGTTTCATCACCTCGCCATCGGCTTTGTTTGGGGTTTTTCCACAGGTGTCTTTTCACCTGTCATCCTGGAACCACTGGCACAAACACGCTGGGGCTGCCCTCCCATTGCTGCCTCCAACTATTTCTTCACTTGGTAACAACCACGGGGTCCCCCGATGTGCTAAAAGCTCATATACACACACAGGGATTGACATGGGCTCGTGCTGGTCCGGGTATTTCCTTCATTTCCCTCCCCATGTGCACACACACACCCTCTAGTAGTGAAATGGTTCGGGAACGGCAACAAACCCCGAAGTGAAGTGTGAAACGGGCTCCATGATTCCAGATAGCCAGGTCTGTTTAAAGCCTTGCTTAGCATTTGCATTATAAGAATAAATCCTGTACAAGAATTTCTCTTCATGCTTTATACTCCTGCATTAATTCATGAAGTGTCACGTATCTGGCATATTTTATTATACATGAGAACCAGGCAAATTAAAATTCTCGGTTGAGTATCACGTTCGCACACTCAAGGCCACCTCCTTAGGCCTTGTTGAGGCTTAGAAGTCACACCTGCTTAAACTCAGCTCACCTTTTAAACCAAGTTAGTTAAACCAGCAGAAATTCTCATAGTTTTCTTCACACAATTTATTTCAATTTAGCTTTAACCTCTTCATAACTAAAACAAATATATTTCCTCTTCAGCTTACATTAAAGGGAAATAAATGCGCTGCCAGAGAAATCAATTACAACTGCCACCGCCTGAGCCGGTCCCAGTCCCATCATCCAGGTGCCCACAGCACCAGCTGCACCAGGTAAGTCCCACCGGTTTAAAAATCTACTGCAAAGGAAGGAAATGCAAATCCACATGTTGGCGAGCTCCTAAATAACACCTTTTTCTGGGTGACAAAGGATGCTGCAGACACAGAGATTGAGAGGTAACAGCGTTATAAGTAGACTGGGACTCTCCTCTGGCTGCTCTAGAAAGAAAACCCCGAGATAAACTCTGATTTTTGGAAAGGCAAAAGGCCCATCATGCTAAGCTGGGGCTTAATTAAGACTAGGCTGTTTGAACATGACCCCATGGAAGATAAATGTATCTGTTAAGCGAGACTAGGTGTTGCGTGTAGCTTCCAAAACATGTTTTTCAAAGTACCGGAGCCAAACTGAACGGGTGTCTCCTAGGAACGGGTGTTCAGCTCCAGGCTCCCAAACATCCACCATCCAAGGACCACCGAGCGAGGACACCACGGTGACCTCTTCGTCCTCCTCCGCCTCCTGCAGCCTCGCTGTGTCCTGCCCCAGACACACACACCCCACCCAGCCACCCTCAAACCTTCACATCGCTCCCCATCCCAGCTCTCACTGTTCAGCTTGGAGGTTGCTCTACAAATCTGAGCCATTTTCCATAATAGCACATCCAGGGCTTTGGAGAACAAGGTAATAACACCAAGTCATACTTCTGACGGCACACAAACTACACAATGAGAAGAAATTCTCTCCTATTCCTTGGCAAAACACAGGCCGGAGATCAATAGGCTAGAAATGTTAGAAACCATCTCTTTGTAAAACTAAACCGGCAAACTCATAGGATACACCCAATCAGTGGGACTGCTACCCTTTAACAATCAATTCTTAACTTATTTTAAATCACTACAGAAGAGGGAACAAA
This sequence comes from Pampusana beccarii, assembly GCA_013399365.1. Classification (NCBI taxonomy): domain Eukaryota; kingdom Metazoa; phylum Chordata; class Aves; order Columbiformes; family Columbidae; genus Pampusana; species Pampusana beccarii. Next base: position 1,588,930 of record VWYH01011280.1, on the reverse strand, counting down.
ACTGAAAAAGGGATGTTCGGGGTTTATTTGAGCAGACTCCTCATTAGTGACGTGAACCTCTACATTTACACTTTAATATGCTGTTGTAAACTAATTAACTATCCTGGAGATGTTTTTTTTTCCAAGGGACATCAGCCTTTCAGCTGGGATCTCAGACTGAATGCTGATAAGCCTCTTGAACTTTGCAAAACCACTTGTCAAAAGTAAGACGAGAATTCGTTAAGGCCTTCTAATTAAGAAGTACAAGGTCCAATTAAGATTTCACTAATGTGCTACATAACCCAGTTAAACAACGGCATGCCAAGGATCTTCCTACCCCCACCAACCCTGTTTTATCACTTAAGTTCACCTCCAACTGGTGGAAGAATTTCTCTGGCCATCAGAAACAATGATGAGAAATTGTGTGGACAGCTGCAGCCTGCTACATTAATACTTTGGGACATCTTATTGTTCTGCAACAGAAATTGTTCTGAGACACTCTTTGACTCACTAATAGCATTTCAGAGACTGCTTCCCTCTCCTTTGCATAACAGATTCACTCCCACTTTGCACACGGATCATGTAGAGCAAGATGCTCGAACTGATGTTGATTATCTCATTATTTGAATCTAAAAAGGGCCCCAATTCCCAGCAAGGAAAATGTGTGCGCTCTCATCAGCTCCAAGGCAGCCGTGCTGGACTGTGGCCATGCTTCACAGCAATTCCTACCCTGATTTTATTTCTGGAAGAATACAATGTGTGACATGTAGCTTCCTCTTTCTACAAAAGATGTAGAAGAAAATTAAGTTGCATCTTGTTGATTATTTATGAGCTAAAAATATCCTCATGGAACAACAACAAAAAAATGAACCAAGCGTTTTTTGGATTTATCATCTCAGCTCTGTAGGACACAAGATCCAGTCAGACAGACACCTCAGGAAACCAGTAACAAGCTAAAATATTTAAGTGGAGAAATTGCTGGATGCAGAGCTCCAAAGATCACCTGCAGGAAGACCAAAGCCTTCACCTGTACTGGAACATCTCTGATCAGAGTCTCAAAGGCAGACAGAGGTTAAGTGCTCAGAGGGACCCACTAGAAGGGAAGTGCAGAAACAGAAAAATGAAGCGTTATTCAAAACAACGCTTCTTCCAGTTCCATGCTCTGAGCCAAGCACAAGCACATCAGGCAATTTCAAACACACCAGCTGACAAACATCTTCACCACCTCACCCAAGTTCTTGTACCTCTGAGCACAAAATGCAGAATTCAAGGGCCTGATCTTGTGCCCCTGCTGCTCTGAGCTCCACCACCAGCCTTCTCCAAAAGGCTCACACATCCACACAAGTGCTCGCTGGCCACAAATCTTCTCCTCCCTCAGTTGTTGAGCATCCAAGAGTCACAGGCTATCTAGGAAGATATTTGATAACTCAGTCACGATGTTCAGTGACCCCAAAGCCCTGGGGTGTGCCAGCTGGAGCTGGACTTACTGATTCAAGGCCTATGGCAGCACTTGCACCCAGGGATGTGACATGGGGAAGATCATTCCCAAACATCTTCCCCAAAGATCTGCTTGGACACCATCTCCCTGCCAGAGCATCCTCTATAGACACCAGTGTTCCCAAACCCCTGCAGTTTCATCTCAAGATCTAACTGGTACTCCTTCCTAACACATTTTAAATATTATTTTAACACCCTTTTACCCATGTGACTGACTGCTCTGCCTTGTAAGTGATATCCTTTTAAATATGCACACATTAAACTGAAAGACAATAATGGCCCCAGGGAAGTTGCATTCCATCAGGCAATTACCTGTGTTTTTAAAATCACTGAATAAGTAATTCACACAACCGATTTCTCTTGCACATAACAATAAACAATTTTATCAGCTATGCCCTGCTTGGGCTGTTGTGTACCAGCTCAATTTGTTTCCTTGAGAACCACCACTAACCAGGGAAATTAATTGAAATCATAAGGTAGTGGGAGGGGGCAGTAGCTGCTCTAACAGGAGCTGACAAAAGCACATTTCTAAAAGGGGAGTGATAAAACTACATCTCTCAATGAGTCAAGGGCAAATGGGCTGATTCCATCACGTAATTCAACAGTTACTCTCAAATTTGCACAAGACTGAGAAAAGCACCCGGCCTGAAGTACCTCTGCTCTGAAAGTCCTTGTTGTTGAACACTGTCAGAACATAAGCAATTTCCAGAACCAGCTCCATTCACGTCACTAAAATCTGCACATGTAACTTTCCAGAGAAAATACTGTGGACCTCAGATTATAAATAGGCAGCAAAAAAAATGAAGGGGGTCATGCATTCAAGATATTCACAGGAGTTTTTGTTGCTAACACCGCAGCACCAGGAGCTGCACCACCACACCAGACCTTATTGCTGGCACCAAGTGTCTGGATGCCACCAGTTTGCAAGGAACCGCCTTAGAACCACATTTGGCCACAATTACCCTGTGCCCCAGGCCTGGGAAGAACACAGGTAGTTTATAACCTGAGGTAGGAAGCAGAAAGAAAACTGCTCTCTGTTCTTCCTTTGCAACTGCAAGGATTTTAGCCCCCTGCTCCTGTGCCAGCGATACTGTGATGGTGACAGCCACGCTCACAGCTGGGTCAGTACCCAAAGAAATGGGTCACTTGCCTTTATCTCCACTTACCTTTAGTGTAAATTGGTTGTCTGAAGGACAGAATCTGGAAAGGGAGGAGTCAGACTCAAAGTCTGGATGGTGTTCCCAGCTCTGCCACAACCTCTGTTCAAGTGCAAGTCCCCACCCACCTCTCCTGCTCCCTGGATTTCCACACACTGCCAGCACTTCTGCAACACAGATCCTTGAAACCAGCTATAAAGTGCTTAGATCAATACATAAATATATCTACTTTGTTCATAACCATAGCCTGGGAAAAGCTTTGCAACATCTGATATTCGCAAGAGATCGAATTGTCTCTAACAAAAGTTTCTATAGTGTTTCCAGCAGGATAGAGGATTTAAAAAGCAGCCACCAGGCAGTGTATATGTTCTCAATGTATCTGTGCTTCTAAACTATCTTTAATTAATGAAATATCCCAGAATTACTTATTAATAAGGATCTGTGGGCTTTGTAAACTGCAGACATTTTGCATGAATTAAAGAACAATATAATGAAGTTTTAATGAATACAAAGTCACAGTTAATGTAAAATTTATATATAGCATGCCAGAGGGGAAAGGAATTTTAAAGTACTTTTAATCATAGGTTATTGGCAGTTGGATAGCTCATTTCTATACTTTTCTAATTGGTGCTTGGTATTTATATAATCACATTTTTTCATGCCAGCATGGTATATTGTCTGGCTTGGTACAGTTCAGAAAGTCAAACTGAGACCAGCTCATTTAAAGCCTCCTTTGCTAATGAGGCATTTCTGCATCCCGCAGTGAACGCGGAGCTGGTGCCCACGACAACTGTTCCTTTGGTTCGGTCACAGCCCACCCGAGAGGGGCTGTGCCTCAGCATTTCCGGGCAGTTCTGCACTTATTGAATTATTAGCAGTAATATTTGACACACTCTGCACCAGCCTTCAGCTTAGCAGAGCCAGCGAGCCGGGGCCTATCGCAGGGTGGCACAAACACGCAATAAATTTTTACTAGCTGCAGCTAAACATGAGCATCTAGATTTTGCCCTAAGCAACGGAGCACGCAGCTCTCAGTGCTGTCCCTTTTAGCAACATTTACAGACACAAGCTACAACTTCTTACTGTACTGGCACAAGGCTCATTTGCAGCAAACTTTCTTCCACTCCTGTTCACCTGTGACCTTCTCAACGAGGTAACCACGCACACATAACTTGCAATGTTTTACTTGTCCTGGGCTCTGCATAAGAAAATAGGATAAAACTTTCAGAGAACAATAATTTTGTAGCGGTGTGGAACTGGATTAAACCATTAAAAATCACTAAGGAGCTAAAAATTAATCCATGACAGCAAAAGGAAAACAAAAATAAGACAATAACTGTATGAAAGTTGAAACAAATGTAATATATAAAGAATCAATTACTTTTAATTAAGTCTTGACTGATGCTAAATGCATTCAACACAATTGTAAGTACATTCATGGTTTTAATGCATTAAATACTTAACCCACAAAATTCAAATAGTGCAGGAGATCCTGAACGCCAGGTGTGGTACAACTACTGCAATTGTATTTTATGAAAAAAAACAGAACAAAGTTTTAGTGCTTCCATTTTACTGTTTAGTATGTCATTACAGTATTTTTCCCTTTATAAACTGGAAGGACACAGAGCTAGAAAACATTAAGTCTTTCACTTTCAACATGACATTTAGTAAAAAAAGTTACAAAAACCATCAGCTCTTAAACACACTGGAATTCTTCAACTAACATAACACGGGATTGTTGCCTTACAGCCAATAAAGAACTTCAAAACGAGGAAGCAAAATGGTGTGTTCAACTGCAATGATGAAAATCCAGAGTAATGATGGTAAATTCCATGGAAATAACCTGAAGTTACACCAGGAAGAAGCAGCAACTGCTCCCTCACCTTCGGGACAGCCAGAAGTCAATCAACTAAAAGCTTCTAACAATAGGAAGGTCGTATCACAAAATGAAGCAGCAATTACCTTCAAGGGTACTGTGAGATATTTCAAGACTGAAATTATTCTAAGTCAAATGGCTTTAGTGCATTGTGATTTGGCTTTATAAAAACACTTAAATGCACACTACAAACAGAACACTTTGTTTTGTGGTCAAGTAGTTTAAAATAAAAAAATCACTGTATATTCCTTACAGGTGACAAACACATGGATTGAAAAAAGTTGCTAATTATCCAGTTTTTTAAAAAAGCAAACATTTTATGAAAGAAATATTCTATTTGTGACTAGCTCATGCTATTGGTGCTCCCATTAGATGGGCTGGCTGATGTAACCAGAACAGATGCACTCATTTATATAAAAATCACAACAGGCAGGTTCCTCCTTCCAGGCTGGAAAAAAAACTCCAAGATACATGGCATATTTAACCAATAAAAGGGAGCTAAGCTTTACCCAAGCCTTTCATAATGCACTTAATGAAATCTTTTTCCTTTAAAAACAACCACTGGTATTAAATAGAGCTTTTTCTTTACATACAGTATTGGTATATACAGAACAAAACACAGAACAAAGACAGATGTCAAAAAAACCCAAAACAAACAAGTGACTTCAGAAGTCCTGAAGCTCAGGAATATTTTGGTACAGGTCCAAAGTCTCTGGGTTTGAGAAAGCTCCCCGCTGCTCAACTTCTTTCCCTGCAATTATTTGCTTCACAGCTACTTCCACTTTTTTCCCATTTATTGTATACTGAAAAACAAAACCAGCAACGATAAAGTTACACTCTTCATGTAGTAGCTTTATGGAAATATTCTAGAAACCTCCCACCAATCTCAGAACTCAAACAAAATTGTGTACATTGTTTTTCCCCGAGGCACCAGAATCCTCCTTCTGAAAAAAAAAAACTTTAAAGGAATTAAGATTTTTATATGTGATTTTATCTTATTACTCCATTTGGTAACACTACAAGAATCTGATCAAGCTCCAACTTAAATCAATGAAACCAGATCAGAACCATGGTATAAACATTAAAAAAAATCTTTAACATTTTACATTGTGACACATCCAATTTTCAAACAATTTTTAATTTTCTAAGGGTGGGGTCCAAAACCAAGGCCCAACTGCATTGGGCTTCAGGAAAAGAAAACCATGACTTCTGTATCTGAAATGGAAAGTCTTTTTCTAATAGGGTAAAGTGAAACACTGAGTTTAAATGGTCCTCTACATTTAAATGTTTCAAAATAAACCATAAGAGTCTTCACCTCCACTTACAAACCACACTAATTCTATTACATTGTGTTGCTCTAGAAGTAACCACCATTTTTCATTAGAGATCTTTCTGAGCCGGTGAAATAATCCTTAACTCAATACACTCTTACAACCTTGATCTTGATACTAAACCAAACTTTTCCTTATTCAATCTAGTGAAGCCACACGTGGTCCTACTCTCCTGAGCCACCTTCATCAACCACTCTTCCTCCTCAACACTAGCAATCTAATTGTCACAAGTGCTCAGAAACCAGAGCACCTCAGTGCTGCCCTCTTAGAAAACCAGTCAGACTGGTCAAAGCAGATGTGTTTAACCAGTAAACACCTTGTGGGTGACGCTCATCTGGTCAGGACAGGACTAGAAAAGTTTGCACTAAGTTTGCAGTATGCTTTTTAACATTGAGGATCTTATTAAGAACCACGCTTTGTATTCCTGAAATCCTAACCACTTCAGCACAGTTATACTATTTCTACCAGTGCACAGTGTCAGTATATAGTCAAAATTGGATTCTATTTTCTGCTGCTTTTAGAAATGTATTTGAATCCTCATCTGAATCCTCATCTCATTCCTTTCCAAGCAAAACTTCCAAAAGAAGGACAGGAGACAACTTTGATCACTTTACCACTGGCATGCTTACCTGAAAGGTAATTAAAATTCACTCAATTGTAAATTCAGTCAAAGTATGAACTAATTAATGATCTAAGGAGGCTTTCCTGAGGGGCAGCCCATCACAAGCATCTCACTGCCATCAACCTCGTGCTGTATATTCGGGTGATTTACACGGTTTACAAGTTCAACACTTCATGCAGAAGCCAAGCTGCAGCTCAGAAAACCCTGACTTCACCATTTAACAGGTGCAGGGGATTTTACACTCATGCAAACGAAACATTTTTAGCCAAGTATTATTTGCCACTGGCCCGAAACAGAAGCAACTCAACAGATCAGCAGCAGGTTCCTGTGTGCACTGCAAAGGTGGGTGGTCCTGAACCCCAGACAATGACACCCTGCACCCCCATCCTGCTGCTCAGAGCCCTTGAGAGACTCTAGAAAATGAGATATTCCCACTAAAGAGCTCCTGCAGCAAGGACAAGCACTGCAGAGTAACACAGCTCCCTAAGACTGAGCATGCAGAACCTTCAGCTACACCCATTTATCTCCCCCTCCTCTCAGAATCACAAAGATTTTAGTCACTGCTACAGTTACACTGATAGAGCTACATAAGTGGCTCAACAGATGTAGAAGTGAAGTGGTTTACAAAATTATTTTATAAATTTGCTCCGTGCTCTCAGCTTTCATAAGAATGCCATTTGAAGCAGGAAAACAAAAACAAAATAAGCTTATGGGTAGCCAGAAAAGCTCAAGTTAAATTACCTTTTTAATATTTTCCTATAAAAGGCTTAAGTAGATATTAGTGAGAAAAAGCAACACATTTAAGCTGAGAACGGGCATTTTTAAGCATTGTTAAAAAAAACAAAAACATGCTTAACTGCAAAGGAGATGAAATGATGTTGCTAAGCAACATAGACAAACTATTTATAAAGCTCGAATACACTTTTGAGATGCTAAAATTTCCATGCATGTGGGTTTGAAGAGCAATGACAACTGCTCCTTAATTACTATTCAAGGTGACAAAGAAAAAAAGTAGGCAGCGTTTTTCATGACATACCGGAATGCCTTTGGTTTCTAGAATGAGGCTCGGAACATGCCTGGCAGAAAGCGCTATACGGATCGCATCGCGAATCCTTTTCACCAGATCCTCGCTGAACGCGTGGTTTAATGCCATCTTCAGGAACAGGATCACCCTCTCCTCCCCGTCCTTGTTGTACTGGGGGACACAGAGGCTGTCGGAAACCTCCTCAAAGGCTTCAACTGAAAATAGGGGAAGAGTCCTTATTAGCACTTGCATTTGGATATTATTCTGGATGTATCAAAAGAATTATCACCTCCCCTAGAGCTGGAAAGGCAGAAATCCTGGATAGGTTGTTCTACAATGAGCACCCCTTCTGGGTACTCTGAAATTTTAACTCCTCTCAGGTAAAAATCCAGGTCTAAGGACAAAATCTATTTAGGCCCAGGGCAAAAAAAAAAAAGCTCTAACTTTTGGGACAGATAATCTTTTACACTAAGCCATTTACTTTGGTTTTTCTCACAATTCCTGTTGCTGCAAGACAGAAAACTAACATGCCTGATCACACAGGAACAAGGAGAGACAACAGGTTCTTAAATCTCAGATTAGAATCTTTGCAGGCACCGTTTTACCACCTTTCATAAGATAAACCTCATTTGAAATATGAAGCACAATCTCAAGAACAACTTCTCATTATTAGGGAAGATACAATAAAATCAGTGTCAAGCGCTTGTCTTGGAAAGGGGAAAGAAAAGCTTCAAATTTGGTATTCACTTACAAATCTGCATGATATAATTAGTTTGTAAGGCCTTGTTATATGAAAACATCTTCCAGAGATAGCACCTCAATGGGTCATCTCCAGCCCTACTGATCCTTCAGGGAAGCAACCAATTTCAAGTCTACAAAACTGATTTTTACTGTTAATGCTAATATACTTTGTACTGTCTTTCCTTCGTAAAACAGCAAGTCTTTTATTACTTAGTCCTTCCAAACACCTTTATAACGCTGACATTTCAGATCTCGGGCAACAATGTCATAGCTGAAAGAGGTGGGAAGTTAATATCATACCTATGTTGTAGATTTCAGAACTTCCAAATCTTACTCCATTTGGATTTAATGTACCATCACTGAAAATCAGACAAACAAAAAGCAGCATTAAAACGTGATTAGAGTTTGATGAAAAGAGAAATATTGATGCAATTAACCAAGTCTCTCTACATTTCATGCAGTGATTATGCAGCCACATTAGAAACAGAATTTTAAAGTTTTATTCAAAAAGGCATTTTGCTCATTAGAAAGAAGTTGTGTAGAGAACTTTAACATTATTCATTTGCCTTTCCTAGTCCCTTCCCTTTCTAGTAGCCTACAAATACACACACACCACTGACAACAAGATAGACCAAGAATCTTTGTAGTGCTCCAGCCTATTAAATTGTGTATCATTACTTTCCAGTCTCTTATAGCTGGAGTTTGTATTTCAAATAGAGCAACCTCAGAACACGTCTGTTGAGCCCGTCTATTTGTGACAACGCCAGACGCAGCTTCGAAGGTTTTCACTCAACTTTGTTCCAAACAGCAACCTTTAAATGCAAGCAGAAAATGTGGCCACAACTGCAATCTTGAACATCCATGATCGCTAACACAACGACAATTTAGTACCTGATCTTCTAGAATTAAGTTTTGCTGTAAAGCAAGTCAATGGCAAAGCCAAGACCAGAAGACAAGTTTCCTGACTCACCACCTTCAATGTGCTGCACTTCAATCTGAACTTCCTTAGAGACGATCCTTATAAATTGTGGAACACAAAACCAGGTCCAAAACTCACTTATGTTCACATACACAAAAGTAGCATAGAACTCTGAAACTGGCTCCCTTCCCTCTAACCCAACTGCTCTGATTAATTTAAAGGTTGAAATCCACAATACGGGATTTAACAAAATTAATACAAAGCTAAAAGGCATGACAAAGAACCACGTACATTATGCTTTAAGGTGAAGTTTGCATATTTTAACACTTGTTTACTCAGAACATTCACCAAAATACTATACCTGCGACCTAGCATGACAATTCCTCCTGTTTTGGGATTGATTTTGCAGTAATCACCATGGGCCCAAACACCTGTTAGAGAAGGACAAAGGTTAAGCAGCTGATTTCTTATTCATCCAGTCACAGACATTCGTGTAACCCAATCACATAACTTAGCAAAACAGACACAAAACCATATCAGATATACCATGATAACTACCCACAGCAAGTGTAGCAGTACTTAACTACACAAACAATCTGCATTGCATTTAATACAAAGAGCTCAAGCACACAAGAGCAGCTCACACATTAGGATCCAACCCAAGGTTATCTTCCAATTGCTTGTTTGCATAACTACACAGCATCCTTCAGAAAAGGAGGTGAATAGCTGCTCTGCACACCACACTGAGGAAACTGGAAGAATCTGCCACAAAGGCAACAATATTCCCACCAGTCCTTCTCAAACCACTTTTATAATGTACAATTCTGCACAAGAAGCTTTCTGTGCTTGTACAATAGATCTCAACAATTCCCCGGGGAACTTATGCACTTAATGTTCTTTATTTGTGCTAATGTAAAATCAGATTTGACTTTTCAGAGCTGGAATAACATTTGTATTATTTTTTAAGATTGATACCACTATAGCAGCCTGCCACGAACAGAAATACAAGCCAATTCTACTCAAATTTTTAAAAAGATAAAAAACCTGCTAAGTTATTTGCACAGAAGACCATTTTCTAACTTAACTGTTACAACCTTAAGCCCATTTGCAAGGAAAGACAGAAAAAGGGTTTCAGACAGAACCCTCTGGACCACTTCAATTTCAGTTTAACAACTGCCACACCGCTTTTTCTTTTCCATGTATTGTTGCCAGGTTCACATGCAGACTGCAACTTCCACGCTCCCTCAATTTACCTATATGGTTCTCCTGCTGCACCTCCTGACTTCTCTTGTGAATCCACTCTGTATTGCTGCTATTTATAAAAAATAAAAAGCTTGTCTCCAAAAAGCAGCAGCTTGAGGTCCTGCTCCTCTAAAAGCCGCAGCCCGGGGGGCAGCGGGAGCTCAGCATCGCTGTACAACACATGCAAAAGCTCTGGATGGGCAGAGTCCACCACAATTATTGGGAAGAAAGCCCCTGGTCCACGGCACCTGTTCCTTTACTCTGACCACTGGAAAAGTGTATGAAGGCACAACACACATGTCTGAGGCTGTGCATACTTAAAGCTCATGTTAATGAGGTAGCAGGTCAGCTCTTATCCCGCAGGATTCACTGCCCCGGCCGGGCAGGAGCCGTCTGGCAGAGGCGCAGCAGCACTCATTAACGGAGGATTGCTCCCTGACCTGTCCAGCACTTTCATTTCACACTCATGCCAAAGAATCTTCGTCTGCACTACAGATTATCAGGCTGTTACAGTCAGATCTGCCTAACGAGAGCAGGAGCAAAATGGGATTGGAGCTTTCCAGATATTCTTATTAAATTTGCTTTTGATCCATATTCAAGACAAAGCACTAGAAAACGCTAGAAAACAGTGTGAGATATGAAATGTGCTGTGGAGCTCTCACCCAGGGAACCTCGATTCCAAGCTGCACCTGCCTATCGCTTGGCAAGACTAAACCTGTACCTGCCCAAGAGCAGCAGTCCAGCCTATACCCTCGGTCAGTTTGAGCAATAGCCAGAGCCCTTCATTACCTACCTGGGAATTTTGAAAAATAAGCCTTCCTGTATTTGCTTCCATTCTCATCGTTCCAGAAGTGCGTAGGCTGACAGGGAATAGGCTTGGTACAAACCAGCTCTCCACTTTCACCCCAGACTGGTTTTCCTGTTTATGAAGAAAGAGGTATTTTCTGCATTTCCCTTTTGTAAACAATAGAGTAGCAAAGAGCAACTACGGTTACTACTTACACACCAGATGCTGATGTCAATCTGAGATGAGCTGTGACTGGTGGTCGTAACAGCTCGTGTTCACTCCTAAACTCATCCCTATCTTAACCTCAGTAACTTCGGGAGAATTACAGCACAGGGTGGAAGCCAGCCTGGCACCCGCAGCAATGCAATTAGCTAATTAACACACACCAGAGCCTAGAATTTGGCCTTGACGTGCTTCAGCAGAGTAACAGAATAGCCTTTGTACACATTGATTGTCTTGACCTATATGATCCAAATCGGGCCAATCCAGGTTTTGTGGAACATTTCCAAAGCGAAATTACCCATTTAACAGCTGTTTCTCTATCTAATGAATGAAACTTAACATATTTTGTAAGTGAGCATAATATTTTGCATTAATAGTTACCTTCATCATTCCATGCTTCTACAGCCATTCCAAGATTTCTAGCCTGAATTTCTCCTTTGTAGACTGGAATTGTAACATTTTGACCCATGAAACATGAAATTATATCTGTCCCACCTACAATAACAGAAGTCCGTTTAGAATACATAACACTTTTTCCAAAAAAGCAAAACTGAGAACTACAGAAGAACTCTAAAACAGCAAAGTGCCACCTTTGCCAAATGCTTCTGATCCACATTAAGCTGCATAGAATAAACAGTATTACCTAGGATGTTACGCATCTTTTAATAAAACAAGGCTTCTTTTCTTACTTTATATGCCTTTTTATATGGGTACGCCCTTCATGCAGAAATATGCCTTAAGGCATAACTTTTCTTCTTCCAACAGTTTCTTTAATCTCATGTAAGGAAATTTCTGTTTATACAAGAGTGAAAAAATAAACAGGTCCTCATTTACAGACTTAGATATTTAAGATCATTTAGAAATGTTTTCTTGTCTGTTTGCATTAGATTAAAAAAAGTCAAGCTGCTCCACTCAATATTTACTTAGCTTTTGTATCTTGTTCTCATTAGTCTAGGGTGGGGGAAGAGAAGAGCTGTGCCTATAGGATGAACAGTTATCTTAAAAATAGATAGTGTCAAAATGCTTAACTGGAATATTTATAGTCTTTCTAGGACTTCAAGGAAGCATAATTACAAGACAAATCAATCATGTTAGCTTAATTCAGAACTAGTCTTCTACATTTGAGACAATTAAATACCTATAGTAGGAAGTTCAAGATTCTGCACTACTCTTACCAGAGTCAGAGGTGATTTCAGTAACAGAACACTCAGACTTTAAAAATCAAACTAAAGCCACTTAAAAAGCCCTTTGAAAAATTCAGTTCTGGTTACAAAGCAGGATGAAGAGTTCTGTAGTGGACCTTACGTGAATAGAAGTTGCCTCTGCTAGCACTCCTCACAACAAACTGCACAGTATGTGGGCTTGATATTTCTCTAATTATACAATTTACACAAAAAAAAAATCTGTCTGCAGTTCCAATTACTTGGCACAAAAGAATTGAAATGGGAACATGGCAAAATCTCTCCAAGAGGTATTTTCTGCTAAAGTCAGCTATTTGCAGAACAGTACGTTCTGCAGGTTAATAGACTCTTTTCTTGATCTCATCCTGCTACCCCTAAGGACAGTCAGGCAAAATAAACCATCCTGCTTAAAAAAAAAAGCTAAAACCCAAAACATTCACATCAGAAACATGCCACCTAAAAGTCTTTGAGTGTATGAGCTTCATTATGGCACACTGAACCATGCAAAAAATCTCTGCACTAAAGCACTAAAGAGACAATTAATTCCAGTTTAACTATAACCAAGCCTGAAAGATCCAAGGCTTAAGCTCCCCAAACATGCAGCAGCAAACAAGCAAGAAATAAACGCAGAGGCAATGAACAGAATTAGCAAGATGTGTGCAGCACAAAAGCATCACCTGAAATGGATCCCAGGAGGACACTGCTTTTTATGTGCTTGTAGACATACTCATAGCTTTGAGATTTGAGCGGGGATCCTGTAGACAGGATCGTGTGGAGTGTTTGGAGATTGTGTGTTTCACCTTAAAACATGGGAAAAAACAACAAAATAGGTTAAGGTAGAATTTTTAGAAGAGTTTGTAACTATTTGTCACTACAATCCAGAAGAGTTACATAAAGGACTGTGACAAGAGACGGTGCCAGAACTGGAAAGGCAGGAGGGAGGAAAAAAGGCACTCAATAGCTATTTGAAGCTTACATGGTTTTAAATTTTTCTCTTCTAGCACAGCCAGCCACTTTGCACCCGTTCCAAGGATGGTGATCCTAGAGGAAAAAGAGTTTAAATGTTTTGCATATTTAAATATGCAAAGATTTGAAAGACCTGCAATTCCCCCCACAGTAACCAAAGGCTGTAGACACTGTACATTGATTAGTTGAGCAATGCTGCTTCTTCAAGCTTTTCAAGTGCAAGGCACATCCTTTTGAGCAATCAAAATTAGTCAGATCACATGTCACTTCTGCAGCTTTGAAACTTTCAATTCTACCTTTAAATATTAAGCAAAGCTTTCCCACCTCATGGAAGACATTCACTTTCATTTATAGGAATTCATAACTGCAGAACACTCCAAAGACATCACAAAATGTTATAGCCTTTACTTCATTAATGGGCCATAATTGCCACTAAGCTCTTTAACATAAAACTGCTGCCTTTTTACACTTACATATAAAAATTTTGCTATTTCAGGGCACAGTTTGACAAAGAATACTTCACCCTGAAGACAGCAGCCAGTGATTGTTTTAGATATATATTCAGTTTCCACTGATGAAAGTCTGAGTTGCAGGTCCCTAACTGAACACAAAACTTGGCCGAGCTAACTGAGCAACTGAATTCTACCCATGGAAAAAAGTATATTTAGAGCTCACCAATACAACATAAAACTCAAAACGTAGGCTGTAACCCTTCCCCACTCTATCGATGCAAGCTGTAGTTCAATGTTTCTGCTGACTTGAGGAAATCCTCTTCCCTGCCTTCTGCTAATTCATTTTATATTACAGCAATAAACTCAGCCAAGAAAACAGAGATGGATAAGGGATCCAGTCTGAGCACACAGAACAGGGCAATACACACATCACTACTTAAAATAAGATCCCGCTATCTTTGATTTTACTCCCAAGGCGAGATGGAAGGCAGAAGAGCTCTTGAGATAATAACAGTTTCAGAAACAGAGAGAGGGCTATTTCTACACTATCAAAAAGGGATTTTCTTCTTTTGCCATTTATGTGGATGATGGTTACCAAGAGGGACAGGAACAGGCTATTTGAACACACACACGGGCCCTCAGAGGCCTTCACTGGGCACCCAGAAGCAGCCCCCGAGGGCTCATAAATACCCTGCTCCTCCAGTCATCACATAACACACTCACAGGAACTATTTTAACTCTTGTCTAATATCTTACTTTCCCTCCATGCTTCAAATTATTGCTTATTTTACAGTCAGAATACATAACACTTCTCTATTTTAAGCTCTTTGACACTTCCTCTACAGTACATGCAGAGCCTGGCCTCCTATTATTTCCCTCCAAATGCTACATAATTGCTGGATGGTGACTAAATACACTTTACTTGAACAGACCTTTAATTGATGTCACCTTAAGTAAATCTTGTCATGCAGTACGAGATATCTTGGTGATCCTATAAGAATATTCTATCTGAAGGCAAGTATGGAACATCTTCAGAGAAGTAAGGCAGTCTTAACATGTTGAAGCCTTTTTTTGAAATATGTAAGATCCAACTGAGTTGGGAACAGACTGCATTAT
Source organism: Pampusana beccarii (assembly GCA_013399365.1). NCBI lineage: Eukaryota > Metazoa > Chordata > Aves > Columbiformes > Columbidae > Pampusana > Pampusana beccarii. The sequence continues at coordinate 1,573,818 of VWYH01011280.1, read as the reverse complement.
GAAGTATCACACAGATGGCCACCGCTTTTAGCACCAGATTATAAAAGTGAGACATGCAGACACATTTCAGTTATCTCCACTTACTTTTGGCATGTAGAAACAATGCTTAAAAATAAGCTGTGTTATTTCTCAATTCTAAATTTTTGCCTGTTGTTCCACTGCAGGATTTTTTTAACGGGGTGGACGCTGCCTTATGGTTGTGGTTTCATTTTGTGTTGGTTTTTTACTGGAAGCATACTGACTAGGCATTAACCTTCAATTATAATAGCCAGAGAAAATGTCACTCTTTAAATATTACATGTCACAAAAGGCAGAGTGAAGTTTCAATTATTAATTATCAAGAGTCAGAAAGTGACTCTTTTGGCATACGCTTTCCACCACAAATGAATTAATTTTAATCACCAATTAAAAATGACAGTCATTTTACCAGTAATATCATTCAGATCTACTCCTTATATCCAGTTCACAAAATATGAAAGTTACTAAAAACAAACCCCAAACAACCCACAAAGTTGAATCAGTGTACAAAGCCAAGCATCACCACAGGATTTTACAGCTGTTTCTGATACCTGTCATTTCTCTAGGCTTCGAGAGAGGGCACTGTGAGCCTTTTTAAGCACAAAGAACTGTGTAAAACAATTAACAAACAGCTTGACAGGGAGAATTAGGCATTATAAATTAAAAAGCAAAATATGAAAATATAAGCAGCCCTGCTGAGCCTTTCCAGTCAATTTATGTCTTTAAGTCAAAGTGCTGTATTGAGTCTGTTGAGCTGCTTGAAATAAAGGATTCTTATTTTCTAAGTTCTGAGTGTGCTGATAAATTACTCTTCAGATTGCTCCCAATTACCTCCTTTTGAAAAGGCTGCTCTTGAAAACTGACTACTGAACCAAAATTCTTTGTTTGCCTGGAATCCAAATACTTGACTCAAATTTGAAACAATCAGGTTTTTGTCTCTTCTGCTCTCTCTCAAAGACTGTTCCAGTACAAAATTTTAAAAAGTAGTTCCACTCAAGGCCAAGGCAGAAGATAAACTATGTCACGCTACACATTCATTTCTGACCCAGGGAACGACACTTTAACAAGGTTGCTTGTAGCGGTCGTCCTAACAGGAGCAAAGACCATTATCCTTCCGTTTAATCTTGTTGACATACCCTAGTCTGTCAGTCAAGTCCCAGAGCACATTTGGCGATGGAATCAGAGGAGACCCATCGTACAGGACCACCGAAGCCCCCGTAGCAAGCGCAGTCACCAACCAATTCCACATCATCCAGCCAGTCTGCAAGAAAAGACAATTCCTACATTAGTTTCTCTGTTTGTTAGGTACCTGTTTGCTTCCCTGGCAGCTGTCACAGGATTATGGGCTGGTAGAGGAGCTACAGGCAACTAGAAACGCTAGAGAGCTGCTTGTGGCAGAATCATCCAAACCAAAGCCTGCTCCCTGCCCTTAAGCAAGAGGCACCATCCTCCCCTCCAGTTTCCTCACCCAAAGTTCTCCTGCTTGAAGAAACCATTAGACTAACATCTGAGTTTATGCCCATCTCTGCCAATTACATCTAATCGTATTATTTAGAAATCAGAAAATGAGGTTGGAACACTGTTCATCCTCTTATCTGCCCCAAAACTGGATCAGCTCCATGTTCCTGATGGATGTTCATAACTTATCCTTACAAATACCTGATGAGATGGGGACTCCACACTTCCCTACACACAGACCTTTAAAGCATCAATCGAGAGACTGGACAACTTTAGGACAAGGTAATTACAGTGATTCCTCCACAGAGGTATTACAAACTGACTGGTAGTATTAAAGTTCGGAAAGGAACTCACGAGAAAGGACATGAGCCTTCCCAAACTGTACAGTGATAGAAGACTTGGGAATAATTTTCTTTTCCACAGCATTAGGAAAAAAAGCCACATCACGTAACTGAACTCCTACACAGATCAATTTTATTCCCTTTCCTTTACTGCACTTAAGAGTTGTGCAGCTTCTTTTATCCCCATCAAAACAGAAAGATTTAAGAAATTCTCATCTTCAGTATGGTCAAGCCTTGCATGATGCAGGAACTTGGAGCCTGTTTCGCAGGTGATACTGATGAAGCACTTCGATCAAGAAACATAAGTAACTGTAAAAATCAATCCATTTTCCTCACTAATTGAAACAAATATTTGACACAGATTCGACCTTTGCTCAGAAAGGTCCTTGTTGCTTATTATTCCACCTGAGTTTTTAAAACTCAGTTAAGTAGGACAATCCTTTGCAAAACAAGAATTAAAAATACATAAAAATATACTTAGATTTGTAGGAAAAGCTCTCCCATTTTTAAGAAAACTACACTAAAGTGGTTTTTAAAATGCCTTAATAAGCCCCACTTGCCGTTGTATAGTACATAATAATGTCATTGCTGGTCATGTTGCCATGAAGAATGTGTTCCTTCAGATGCTGTATTAGCGTTCCCTGAAAAAAAGAGGGAAAGAAAAATATAAGCTAACAAACAGAAAGCAAAATTCTGACAGCACATTAAGACTCAAAAAAATCTAATGTTGTCAATCTGTCGCAGGATGCACTCCAGGATTACAGGCAAGTATTGCTTTTTAGCCACAGCTGAAGCAAATCCCAGCAGCAGCAATCGCATTCTCCATTTTCTCACATAACTTTTCAGCCTCTCATTAGACCTCAGCAATTCCCACAGCACATCACTCGTAATCCATGGAATAAATAACTTCCCTCACTTTCAGCTCTGCCCAGCCAGAGTTGCAGAGTGCTCCACATCAGCTGGAATTTTAACCACAAGCTTTTACCAGTCACATTTTCCAAGATAAGCCCTTGGATGGAGTTTCATTTCCAGCACATCCAGGCAACTGGGAGGAATGAAGGACCTAGAGCTGCTATGAAGTGCAGCAGCTGCTGCACAATAACACTGTTATCCAAACTACCAGTTAACATCTAGGAGACAAAAGACCAACTGTAGACATCTCTTGTAAATGTTGAAGTGACAAGCAATGCAAGAAACCTCACTGCTCAAAGCACAAATATTAACAATAAAGTAGTTAAATTATTACTTGCTTTTCTCTTCTATTGGAAATGCTGCTGAAGTACCTTTCTGATCATCATTAAAGCATAACTTGTTAGCATAAATAAATGTACAAGCTACTTCATTAAGTCACTTCACTGCAGTGACAAATTAATGTGGTTGATTTTAAAATAAAGATGGTTTTTGCATTTATGCAAAGAGTTATAGTGGAACTATTAAGAGCCTCATAAGCATGAAACAAGATTTATGCCGAAAGAAAATAGATTACAGATAAACATTTGAAATGAAAAAGGAGAGTCATAAAACTGGCACACGCTTTGGGAGAAAAGGCAGCAAACATTAAATAAAAATAAGGGAGTAAATCTTATTTTCTCTTTGCAGCTCCAATGAACCAGGTTTGAATTCATCTGCTGCTGTTTGACTAGAGTAAGCTGACACAATGCTGCCATCTAGCTTTAGCTACCATCATCTACATTTAAATAAAAAATGCAGGATTTTGAAACAGTGTCTAACTTAATTAAGGGTGCCAATAGTATTGCAGACATTAACATAATTACTCCATTTACAGAAGTAAGCACATCACCCCTGCAAGAGAATCTGAAAGAGCCACCCAAAACAGTTAAATTAAAAGTCTAATTCAATTAAAATAAATATTGGCTTTTTCCTTCATTTAGTTGCTGCTATTTCAGAGTTTTGGAAGCAAAAGAAAATTTAACAGTGACTTTATGTAGAGTCTCTGAACTATTCTGCTGCAAAACCTGCAAACAAAGGCACTGTAGTAGAAGGCATAGCTGTTCTGAAAAACTTAAGGCCCAAGATGCTCTCTCACATTTATTTATAGGGCTTGTTTATTTATAGGACTTGTATGAACCTCAGAATAAATCTTAAGTGCTCAGCATCTCATGACAGATCTGGCAGCTGATAAACTTACTGCTCTGCTTGTCTTCATTGGGCTTAACATACGGCAGATAAAGCGCTGAGCAGCTGGAACATCCAAACCTCAGCAGGGGCTGCTGCTCCTCAGCTGCACCACCCACACCTGCAGGACCGGGGCTGAGTAGTTATGGAGTTGAGAGAGAGCAGCTACTCACAGCTGTGGGCGCCAGTCTCAAACCAGTGTGTTCTCTACATGGCGTTCAGAAAGAGCCCCAGCATCAAACAGCCTCAGTGACTTGCCTACAGTTAAACAAGAAGTCCGTACCAGTGCAGCTATTTAAATGTGGGTCTTGCGAGTCCTTAACGTGGATAGAAATTAACTGATCAGTATTTTAGCAAAGAAATTCTCTCCTTAGATAGCTGGGAATATGGAATAACAAAGGAGCCTCTATGAACGGGGTAAGAAGCAGAACCAATGTTTTTAGTACTTCAGAATAACAATTACTCACTAATTAATTTCATTACAATTTACACTGTCTTTCTTTAGTGCACCCAATCGTTCAATACAATACAGCTTTGCTTCCAAGACCAGAAAAATCTCTCTCTGAATCACTACTTTATAGATCATCTTCCATGACCCAGCTTCATTTTCATTATTTATGTGTGTTAGAATTAGATAAACCAAGTTGTGAATTTAAAGTGAGCTGCCTATTAACATCTATAAGATCAGTACAGTAGCAAAGCAGCATTGAAGCACACTGCAAATAAGCAATAATTAGAATGTCTTTACTGAAATGTCATCTCTTCTCGTGTTTTTAGCTATTAAAACCAAACTTGGGTTAATCTGAGGCTAGAAAAATGAGACAGACAGTGGGTTAATTCTGCTTTTGTTAAAATCAAGGAGAATCCTGCTATTAATTACAGAGGAAACAAGATTAAGCCAAGAACAAAAGAGAACCCAATCACATGTGCAGAAGACATCTAAGATTCTGTTGCAAGGATTTTATTGTAGGCCCTATTCAAACTGACACACAGAGCATGCAAACCAAGGAAGCCTCTCAGGCAACTCTTTGCTTTTAGGCCAGAGGTGTTAGCACCACAACTTCAGAAGAAGAAAAAAAAAAAAAAAAAAATCACCCTGCAGTATAGGAACTACAAAGCTGCTCAGTGGGAACACCGAGCCCTTATAAATTAACATATCCTATTCAACAAACCATCCTAATGTCTCCTCCCCAGCAAGGATGAGTATTCTGCACCTAAACTCTAAGGTAACTCTGTATGAACCAAAAAAATGATTCAGATGGAGAGCAGAGACATGAGGTTACGGGCAAGCTAAGAGCATACAAATAACATGGGAACAGAAAGAACTTTGCAAGGGAGAAAAGTCCTGTTGTCTGTGTTTTTCATCTCCCTGTTTATCATGTGTTACTGAACAAAACACCTGTCCTGGTTTTGCTAATCCATCCTTGCAAGTATTTAACCAGCCTAAAGCCAGCACAGCTTCAAAACAGCTGTCAAACTTCAAAATGCACCTCCTTTCTTCTTCACAAACACAGGACCGGTGTCCCAAAGGGACCATTTTATACATCACGTGCTGCTTGGTATGATCTCCTACTGATAATACATAGAGCAGAGAGTTCACAGGCAGCGTGGGATTTGTCTGTGAGCAAATCCTCTGGTCCTCAGCATCAGAGGCAAGAACATACACACTATGGGCGTAACAAAGTGATCCCGCTCTCGGGCTACACAGACAAACCCACAGCCAGCCTCACAGGACACTCATCCTCACGTTTAGCACAAACAGCAGAAACAATGGGCACTGGCTGAGAGTTGTGCGGTTTAATTTATTCAACATCTTCTGCCTGCATTAGGAAGAGAGAGGCCTGCCTTTGATTAAGGACTATGCTAATGGCAGAATCCAAGTTCAGCACTGTGCCTGACTGCTGGAGTCACTTCCCAAACTGCAGTAAGTTGCCTACAATAACTTGTAGAACATGAATAGTAAATGAAAAGCATGTGAGCGTGGGTGATTTTGGCAGTAACACTGTATACACCTTTAGTCATAACAAGACACTGCTTAAAGCAAAGCTTCTATACAAAGGAAAATGCACACCCAAAGAGACAACTAACTTTCTGGCTTCCTTCCTCAAGAAAGGATCAATGAGAACGACGTGCTCTGAACTGATAAACATAGGAAATAAAGTCTAAGGTAAAAAAAAAATAGATAATAAAACTTGCAAGCTCAGTGGGTCTCAATTTAACAGTATCAAAAAAATCAGTTCCAAGGATCCAATTCAAGTTCTGCCCTTTTTTCTACAAGTATCAGTCAGGACAGTTCTAGCAGTGCTTTTGTGACAGACACTTGCTGCCAGGATACAACTGAAATCCCTGAAAGGTCTCCACACCAATCTCTAAACCAAATTATTTTACATCCTTATCAATCCATTTTTGCTTTCAGTCACTTGACAACAGAAAGCTTCATTGCCAGCTACTGAAGAGCTGTCAGCAGTCAATTCTTCCTTAAACTATATTGTATGATACTACTAAAGGAAAAATAGAAGCCAGGTAGTTCTATCTAAATAGCGCAGCTCCAGGAGGGAGGACATACCCCTGCTGAATGAACCATGCATTTGGGTGCCCCTGTTGTGCCCGATGAATACATGATGAAGAGAGGATGACTGAAAGGCAACTGCTCAAACTCCAGCTGGGGGGCCTGGTCTCCTTTCCCAGTAGCAAGAAAGTCTTCTAAAAAGACACTGCATAAGAGGAGAATAAAGGAACATTTGAAATTTTTCAGAAAGCATTACCCCAGCCCATATATATGATTACCTCTGTATCCAATAGTTCTTTTACAATATATACAATATATACTCAAGCTGCCCATCTTAACAGCTCAAAGCAGACTGGAATAATCTGACCCATACCACAGTCTGGAACTTCACCATTTCCAAAAGGTCTCTAACACACATAATCCAGACCAGTAAATAAGCAAAACAAGTTCTCTAAAAACATCACTTAAATTATTAATTGTTTATTTCTGGATGCAACTTTCATCTCCCTGCTATATCTTATTGACTTTTTTCTTTCATTTGAGAACCACTAATACTAACAGTGGTTTTGTAGAAGCAAAATATTTGCAGCAACATCCTACTTCTGTTTTCAGTGTGAAGCTGGACCCATGTTAAGAAATCTAGCTAAATCCTAGCTTTTGTAAATTGAAGTGCTCAGACAGTTTCAGTAGGTCTCAGCATCCATCTCATCCCCAGTTACAACAGTCCCAGCTCACAAGCTCCCGTTACCTGTTTGGAATCTTAGAAATATCTATGCTTTCTCTTGAGGACACATATGGAATCACCACTACTTTTTCTATATCTGGAAGCCCTGGAAGAAAGAAGGAAAAAAATTTCCATCATTTAGTTATATAAACCCAAGGTCTTTTCTGTATCATACAGCATAATGCACTAACATAAATAATTCTGATGCACTGAGTATTGGATATAGTTTTAATGTTAACCCTAGAAGACTAACTTGTTAGCTAAGATATGATTTCCTTAATGTTGCCAGCCTTTTAAAAATACAAGTGTAAATCTACAAGCTTTAGTACCTTGATACCTCCTCATTTATCTTCAGCAGCACTTCACTTGGACTTCAAAAACAAGCAGTCCCTGTTCCCCTACTTGCACTGCTGACTAATTTATGACTATATATTTAAGCTAAGCTAGCAAAAGACTGTTAGAATTACACTGGTAAGTTTAGTTTAGACTGGTTAGTTTTAACTCAAATCAGTTCTGAAATTCTAAGTGGCCACAGAGATACTCTAAAGGAGGAAGGACAGCAACAAGCAGCCCAAAGTGTCACTTTTATTGGCAGTGCAGGCTTTGAGCGCTCACAGAACTACAGCATAACTAAGACTCGATGGTATGTGGTAAAATACCTTTTACCACACTGAGCAGCTTTTCCAAGTGGTTGTGTTCTTTGCCGTTGTATATAACAGCTTCAACAGAGAAGATGAGCTTCGGCTGAATTTGGGAAAATCTGTCCAGTACACCCTAGGGACAAAGAGAAAAATAAGGTAAAAATGCATACCCCATGTCCATGCTGCCTGATGTTTAAAAACAAAGACCAATGAGAGGATTAAGGTTACTCTGACAGAAGAAATCTGAAGAGGGATGAATCCGAGACAGATGACTACAGTTCTCAGGGTTTTACTAATCCCGCTAATACACCCAGTTGGATTCATTAGCACCGGCAGGATCAAATCCCACAGGGCAGCCCAGTGTGATACAAAGGGAATACAAACAGATGGGACATGTAATTGCAGCACTGGAACTTCAATCCAACCAGATGGCTCAGCAAGGAATCGCTTTCATTAAAAGCTCAGGTACATGAGATATGGCTCATTCTATTATACGAGCCACAAATGCAGCGCTAAAAATTGTGCAGAGCCATAGGAATGGAGCTGCACCGACACTGCTGGGGTTCAAAGGTTTCCCACACAGTTCTAAGAGCAGAGCCTCTTTTTAAACTTAGATATCCAACAATTTCCTAAGCACAGGTCACAAAGATCCATTTATGTCTATTAATCAGAAAGTGGTTGAAAGGGACTAGAGAAAAGCAGCAAATGCTGCCATGAGTGGGATTCTGCACAGGAGGGGGCTCGCTGGCTCCTTTGGACAACGGCATTCAGAGCCCGCAATGTGTAGGCAGCTCCAAGAAGGGACATTTCTAAGCTTCACAAAACATATATACACAATTGCACTGTTGAAAATGGTACGCTGTTTCCCAAATGGCAGACAAAATCTTCATTGATGTAAACAGGACTAATGCAACTGCACAGAAAGAGGAAAATCTCTTCCTTAGGGTGGACGGTGATATCCTTGAGGACCTCTGCTCATCTCTCTTGGGGTTTTAGGGTTTGGATTCATGGGAACACAAGCTGCCAAGCCAAAGGTGAATAAATGATATTGATGATACTGCTGCTCCAAGGCTGTTTCATTAAAAACCTATCACAAAAGCTAAATAAAGCCAGGCACTGAAAATAACAGCACATCAACATGGACAGAAAACATACGAGCACTCTGTAATGCAAGCAAAATGAACTATCTTCCCCAGATGAGACCAAATCACATTGCAAAGAAAATACCCCACACTATCATTTTCTGAGCAAGCAGAAAATATTTGTAGAGCAGATTGACCATTACATGCTGTAATGATTTTTTTAATCATTTTTCCCCCCAATGATACAACCTGAAGAAAGTGGAAAGCTGCTGCCCTCTAGCGCTGACCCAGAGATGACAGTTCCAGACATTAACTGGCTATTGGGGTTAAACACTGAGATTTAGGGTCTATGTTACCTAAAAACCATAGTATTTTCTGTGTTTTACAATGCACAAACAGCACATTCTCCCAATGCTTTCACACAAACTTTTAGATAGAAGAAATGCTGAACACTGCATTTTAAGTGATTTATATCTGTTGTTTGTTATGTTTTGTGCTACAGACTTTTCAAAGAAAAAAAGAACATATTCCCAAAGCTCCCAGGTCAGACTGCAATGTCTATTTGGATGTCATGATCATTTTTACCATATTTTACACACACCATTTATTCCTACACTAAGAAGAGTTAAATGGGTCAGTGGTATTAGCCTGAAATTCCTCACCTTGCTGGCAAACAAATACTCCTGGAAAAGAGCAACTGGGATGTTACATGGTTTATCCACACGGGAGGCAGACAAAGGGACTATTTAGGGAGAGAAACAGGCCAAGCAGCCCAGGGAAGGAGACTTGTGAAGGAACAACCAAGCCCCTGACAACTCTGCTGCACTGCTGCTCATTTGCACATTTCATATAATAAGAAAATAGAATCCAAAACTATAGATTCTGCCTGAAAATCTAACAGTGAGTCAGCTAAAGATACTCAAACCGCTACACTGAAAGTCATTACTGACAAATGAAAGCACCGGGTTTCAGTTTGTGGTAGCTAGGAGAAAAAAAATCTGGTGTGCTTGGCTGTGCCAGGAGGTGGCAGCAAAACTAAAGTGAACAGAACCAGCTGCCACTTGAATTTATCACCCTCACATTTGTCTGGAACACACAATAATAAGGCTACTCACATTAATGCCGAAGTCTGGGGATGTGGAACTCCAGATAGCACCAATACTTGCAGCAGCCAGCATCGCTTCCACCGCATGAATGCTGTTTGGTAAGTAACCTATGGCAGAATTTGCATGGTTAGAGATGGAAGAAAACTGAAACCAAGTTTACTGTAAATATAACCAGCGCTTCACCATCAGACCAGGCGAAAACTGTAGTCCAAAAATTTCTGGTGTAATCGCGCTGGAAATTACAACAAAAGTCCCATTTCTCAGAGTGCTGAGAACACATTCCCTGCAGGCATCTAATGCCTTCGTAAAGTAGAATAAATGTGTATTCAGAAACAGAGGGATCCAAACTTCCATAGTCATCTGAATAAAAAAAAATTAAAACACAACCAAGCTTGGACCGTGTGTCAAAGATTTAGTTCGAGCCTTGAAAGAATGCATCAGGAGGAAGGAAAGCAGGGAGCTGCAACTGAAACATCCTCTCAATACTACTGATGTACAACCAGCTCTCAAACAGAAGAAACAACTCAAAGACCAGACTTCTAGTTTCTCTTTTTGATGTTAGTACAGCACTTCGTACTCCTGTAGGACTTTAACGTGGTCATCCTACCTAACATTACTGTGGCCTGAGACTATTAGTACCACACTAATCTCCTTACAAAGCTAGCTTTAAAACCCACGTAAGCAACCAGGGCTAATACAGTTACTATAGATAAAATACCAGCTTTAAACAATGTAATTCATTGATGTTTTGTTGAGGATTTTTTTGTGTGGACACATGGGGAAGATTAGTTTGTTTTTAACTGCTGACTTGTAACAGAACAAAGCTGGCTATGGGGATATAATAGGAGCAACCTATCCAGAGATGAAAACCAGATACTCTGTTTCCTTTATTCCTGCTGCAGTCACTGGTCTTTGCCAGGCGGCTCGTGGGAGACAGGAATATTTCACATGGGGATTTGTGTCATGTGCATTAGGTTTTGTATCCGTTCCTTCCAAGTGTTCAAGCATCATTGACAGTATCACGAGATATCATTAAAAGAGACATTTCACCATGTATCTACTTCAGTTATGTTTACTATTAAGTGTTATCTCCATGATGGAAGGGAAGACTAGGATGAAATCAAGCTGAAAAAGCGCTGACATCGCTGCTTATCCGCCCACATTCACCCACCTCCAACTTTAACACACTGTTACTGTCTTGATGCAACTATAAATTGCGCTGAACAAACTAGGGAATATGTTAAGATATTGTTTTGCCAATGTCTTTGGAGCAACTTTTAAAAATACACAATGCATTTTGACCATTTGATGTACACAGGTAGTAAGAAACACTACACTTAAGTTCTAAATACTCAAGCTTTGTAGAGTGTAAGTTTTCTTATTCATCAGTTTGGTCTCAGAGGCCATTGCTCCTCAAGAAGTTGTCAGATACGAATACAATAGTGTTAAATTGAAAATTGAGACAACAACCAGAGCATCCTCCTGACTTTGCTGGATGGTTCAAACCCAATTAAGGATTTAGCTCTAATTCTATGTAAAAAAACAGTCATCAGCTGTGATAATTACATGTTCAGTTACCAGTTCTGTAGAATACTCATACCATATGCATGAAGTATGAGCTTGAGTGTATTTTACATTTGCAGCTTATATTTGTGGGTTTGATAAAATAACGCATACCCTTCTGTTTTTGAAGACATGGATTCGAGTTATGATTTGTAACATGCAGAAAACAAACTAAATAGTTTCATCACTTTGGGTTTGCATCATATAAGAACTTACACACACTTGGGATAATGGCCAAGTATTGCTCAAATCAACGCATGATTCCAGCAGAACATCAGCAGAACTACCAGGTAGGAGCCAAGGAGCTCCAAGCTATTGGAGTTTAACTCACACCACAATGACAAAAATCAAAGAGCATATGTTACAGGGCATGTGAAGAACACAGATGAAGCAGCTCAGCTGGAAGATCAAAACCAGCAATTTAGAAATGAATGGACTGAGGCCAACTTAAGCAATTCCTTCCTATGCCTGGACTGTATACTGTACAAGCTGTTCACGAGACAAAAAAACTGTTTATATAGAAAAAAATCCATGTGACAAACTGATGGCAAGAAACAGTACCCCAGAAAATTTTGTGAGTTACTGAAAGGATCACAAGGTTCTAACTATTCTACTGAGCTCTGCACTGAGACAAGCTGAGCAGCTGGTGAGCAGCGACTCCTCACTGTCACCACTCCGGAGGACACTGCTCCCAAAAGCACTGGAGGCAGAAGGTCCTGCGAGCCCATTCCTGGAGACCCGCGATTCCCAGTGCACCACATTACCCGGGGCACAGGCTCAGCGTTTGCCAGCTGGCACCAACCACCAACCTGGGACCGTAACTTCCAAGACTGCTCCTGTGTGAATCTGCCAGACCTTGCGAGTCGAGGCTCAGCAAGATGCAAAGTCTCCAGCGCTTCCACACAGCACTTATGAAGCGGACTTCAGTGAGCTATGAATGAGGTATTTTTCCTTCCCCTCCTAGTGCCAGAGAACTCGCAGGCTAATCCAAGTTCCTTCCCTCTAGAAGCATATTTCACACAAACGTAAATATAGCAGCATAAAAGCCTTTTCTTTAGAATGTTTATGTGAGGGAGTATTTAATATTCATGTTCCTACAACTCTGACTACTCACATATTTCAAGAAAATTTCACCTCCTGTCCTTTCAAAAAAAAATAAAAGTCACTCACCCACAACTCTGTCTCCTACTTTTACTCCCATCTTCCTCATGGCTGCAGCATACAAAGCTACAGCTTGTCTCAGTTCTTCAAAAGTAACTTTCAAGATTTCTTCTTTGCCTTCCTCTGAAAAAAAGAACATTAAAACAACCAGTCAGAAGTTATGCATTGCAGCATAGTCCAGTACAAAAAAACCTAATTCTGGAAGAAAAAGAAAAAGCAATTTTAGAAGTTTCCGCTAATAATTACACTTTTTGCTTTTCAAGTTTCTCTTATGGTGAGCATTCATGATAAATAGATTGCACTCACCAAGGCTACTGTCTAACATGGAAAGAATAAGCTCATCTTCCCTTTTTGCTGAGTTCATTAGTTCTAGGAAGGAGCAGCAAGGTGCCAGCGTCAGGTTTTATTAGGGCAAGTCACTGCTGACTAGAAAATCATGCACATATAGTCACAAAGGACTGATTTTGAATACACTTTTTAAACATCTGCGTTTGCCAACACCCCACAAAGCAAATAAACTAAACTGGACTCCATTCATCTCTGAAAATATCTGCAGGGTGTTTTCATTTTTGTACTGAATATCAGTGATACATAAGCTGTTAATAAATCACTCCTGAAACAAAATGAACAAATCTAAATATCATGAAAAGCAAAGTTTGTCATCTTAAAGGTCTATGTGACCTCCACAAACCATTTGGCCTGTCCCATTTCCAATATCCAGTACTTCTTACAAAAAGGATGTTGCAACAAAAATTTACTCCATGCCCTGGTACAGCAGGTCCCTGCAGAACAGCTATCAGTCCAATTTCCTTCAGCAGGGAACAGTATTTTTACTCTTTTGCCTTCTTAGATTTCCATCTGATAAATTTGGACTCACACAAAGCAAGGGAGCAGGTTGTGACAGGAGACACCACACAAGTCAACTTAACATGTATTTCATAAGCCGAGCAAGGACCACTGACAAATCCTGTGTTCCATGGACAACACAAAACTGGACTCTTGGTCCTGCTCCGTGACTAAACCCCCAGAAGAAGGGAGTCACAAACAAGAAATCCACGGCAGGAGCCAGTGACAAGTGAAACAGTTTAGGAAAGTCACATTTACAGTCCTGTGCTCTGTTAAACCCACACGGCTCCCGCAGAACCATCCTGACCAGGTTCCCTCAACACAGCTCTGACCTGGCACTGAAGGGTTAACACAAAATACTCTGACCTAAGAGATCTTAAGAAGATTAAACACAGCAGAGGGTCATGAAAAGCAATGCAGGTAGAAGCTTGTTCATCACAGAGAAGCGTGTCCACTGCAGCATTGACACAGTATTCAAATGGAAAATAACTTTGCTCCTTCAGAATTATCAGCCCTGATTACGTGACATGAAGCAGTGGGTCTCCAGTACACCTCATGACTTCCTAACAGGAAATAAGATCTACAGGGACAATGTAAGCACGTACCAAACCAAATAACTCATTAAGTTGCTAATAATTCCTTCAATAATTTGAACTGGAAGTATTTAACTCCACTTTTTCTCAAGTTGCATGTTCAGCTTTTAACATTAACAAATCAATCACATAAATCCTACATACAGATAGAGTTCACTCATGCTTAGCATTCAGCTTTTGGTTGTTGCACAAGATGTACTTCATTGATTATTTTTTTTTCCTCCATTAATACACAAGAAGCTTTTCTAATGATCTCAAAATTTGAAAGCGATAAGTTCACTTTGAAGCCAGCTTTCTGTTACAAGAAGCATTTCAATCAGGCTTCACCAGATCAATTTGTATTACACCAAAACTGGCTCACAGACTTTCCCATTCTCTGAACTGGTAGTTTTTGTATATATATGTGTATATATATGATCAGAGAGGTTTCTTTCAATACCTCTAAGCAGTGAAACGCAACTGGTAAGTTCTTTCATCTCTAGCAGTGAGCTTACAAAAGATGATTCTGTTGTCTCACATTGGTTTTAAACAGCTATCAGAACAACAGTAATACATATGTAATTCAAAAACTGATCTCATTGCATCAGAAATTAGAAACCAAGACTTTACACATCTACACTATCAATCCATAGTTCTCCATACAGCTCGTTAGCAGAGAAGAGTAAGGTTGCATTGTTCATTGTTAAGCTATTAAAGAGCATCACTGCTTGGTCAGTCGCATGACAAGGATTAGGTCCCGCAAGAGGGAAGCTCAGAACACTAAGGATGCACTCACACACCTGCACAGAGGCTAATCCCATCTAAAAGAGACTACAATTACTTTTTAAAGTTACCAGAGTCATCAGATATAAGGAAGAGACTTCATTGCCTTAATATGACCATCCTTATTATGAGTATACTCAGATTTTACTAGATTTAAATCTTCTCTAGTGTAAGAAAAAAAAAAAGATGGAGCTTTAGTGTTTCAGAAAAGTGAAATTTCAAGTTTTGCATATTTGTAACTGTCCTTCCTTCCAGTATTGTCAAAAGCAGAGTTAATTCCCACCTAAATCCCATGTATTCCTAAAATAAAAGGCACAGGAAGAGGGTGGAAGGAACAATATCAAGCAACAATACCAAAATATATCCTGAAAGCAAGCATTAGGCAAGCATTTAACAAATGCAAAGTAACAGCTCAGATATTGAGTGATACTAAACACAGCACGATCTCCGCTGCCTTAGTGCAATTAATCACCTTATCTGGAAACTTCATTTAGTTTGCCAAGGACTTTTCAGAACCATCTATACTCCCAGGGAATGTTTTGATGGTTTTTGCAGAGCTGTATCGTAGATTCTGCAGAGTTACTGACTTTATTTTCCTCTTTTCTCCTCAAGCCAGTTTATTTCAAGGTTTTATAAAAAGCAGAGCTGTTTTATAAGGCCTAGACCTGTGAACTATAAATAGACACAAGCCATTAATTCTTTCTTACTTGCTGCATACAGTGCAATCTTGTCATTGTCCTTGTGCTTCAGAAGATTTTCTGCATAGTTTAGACGGCTTCCTTTAAACCACTCGGGGATATCTGCAATACCCTTAGATGTATCAACCACCTGAAAAAAAATGTAATATGTTACTGGAAAACTCTAATACAATTTGTTCTTCAGAGCATTGTACAGAAGTCGGCTAATTAATTCCAAACTCTTTATACACTCTATTAGGCAATAATCATTTCTCCCAGCTTACAGATGGCTAACAGGCACTGGATCCTGTAATTACAAGCCTGGAAAGATTAATTATTTGTCAACTGTCACAGGAAAAACCATCATTACAACAACACTAGAAAGAGTTCCCTGCTGACAGTTCTAGCTTTGGACCAGCCTTAAACCCAGCAGTGAAGCAAACCACCGGGGCTGCACCCAGACACAAACCACAGCGCATGATGGGTTTTCCCTCTGGAACGTCCTGAGCAGGGACTGAGCTGTGGTACATCGTAGTTCTCTGTCAGGCCATGCACTCCAGCCTCCCTCTTATAAAAATCAAATATAGGAAGGTGCGAGTACCCCGTCTGCCCCAGTATGGGTTAAAGGCAGAGACCAACACCAGGAACTTGAACAATGATAATTCAAGTTAACCCCAGGCTAAATAAGTGACCTGTAGAGACAAACATAACACTGCAGCATGGTCCAATGTTCCACCTGTGATTGCATTCAGCCACCACCATCCCCTCAGAGGTACTTCAAGCCCACACCTGATTGCAGAGGCTTCCATAACCAGTTCTACAAAACCAGAGTAGAACAGGTGTGCTAAGTGGGGAGGCTGACTCAGGGAACACAAACACGAACTTGACCACATGCCAGCATTTACAAAATCAAGACTATATTCTACCAGCGCAAACCTAAAGCAGAAGGCAGTATATTGGTAAAGCTGGTTTATCTCCCCTTTGTGTTGCTCTTGACTGTTTAAGATAAATACTGACTTACCTCATCATACAGGCGAGAACATACGATGTTACTGTACTTCCAGAATTCCGCCCAGAAGTCCGAGTAGGATTCCACTGACCACTGGTACAAGTCATTGTAGTTGGCTAGAAGTAATAGATATGTTAGTGTTATGTAGAGAATTACAGTATTTAAGACAAACTACACTTAGGGATATCCCAGATAAAGGAAATTTATGGCTAAAACAACCAGTAAGAAAACTGATCACGTGCAACAGATCACTTCTCTGTTCAAGGCAAGGGACTGTGGCATCAACAGAAATAGTCCACTTGAACACTGGAACAGATGGCGTCGTTTCACCTGGCTGTGTCACAAGTCATTTGTCACCACAGAGATGGGGACCCTTTTCTAATAACTCTGTGCAACATCTGTCCCCCACTTAAGTGAAACAGAGCCCTGCTCACTGACACTTCCACTATCATATCAACAACACAATGCTCTCATACAGAAGTTAAACAAACATTCCTGAGAGAAACGTGTTTACTAGCTAGATATTAAACCTATGACCTGGCATTAAAAACATGGAAGCAAGTAGTTTAAGTTTTACACGACTCTGAGACATAAGTAATGTGAGGAACGCATCCCAAAAAAACACAATTCAAACTAAATACTGAAATTCAGTGGGTAAAGCAGTTTTAGGTATGAATAACTGAAACTGACTTCTCATCAGCAGCTTACAAGTGACATTCCCAAGTCATGTCCATGCTGTCTGAACCTGTGCCAACAGCCAAATTAAACATGAATATCTGCCACCAGTGACATTAGTAACAGTTTCCTGCTCTGCCAACTGTTGTTTCCAATTTGATGCTTTCGGCCAAACACTTGAAGTCATTTTCTCCAATTACGTCTGGTTTGCCATCCCATTATCCAGCTGATTTCTTCAGAAGTCATCTTTGCATCCTCTTCCTACAAGAAGGGCATCTTCCAGCTTTATAAGAAAAAATAACATTCAAACCCATCTCTACACTGTTACTCACACTTGATCACTACAGCTGTTTCCCCACCCAGCCTGTCCCATCCACACCCTATTCCACTCAATCTCTCACATCAATGGCAGATTATTCTCTAGCTATTACTGAGAGCAGAAGCAAAGGCAAAAACTCTTCTCCATAACTCAACTTTTGCCTACATATTGCCTCAGTCTCAGCCTCCTACATACCCCTGATTTACACTCCATCCAACTTACTCTTCACTATTCTGTACACTGCGTATCAGCTGATGTGAGCATAATACTTTACCAAAGGCAAGTTTGAGTTCCAACTCCTTCCAAAACCAATTACAGTGCACACTCGGAATCATCTGATAAACACAAAAAGCTGCAAGTCACTGCTAATTTGGTTTCTTACCATATGAAGAGTTTGTTCTGTTTTGTCTACACAGTTTGTCCCCAGATGAGCTTTAGCATGCAAGCCCTTCGTGGCCTGTTATTCAGCAATTCAACATTGCATCTCAGTGCTGTATTTTCAGGCTTGGACAAAACCAGGCTGTTCAAAGGGTTATATTGCCCTTAGCTCTCTTCGGTCTACATCTTGATGTTACATAAAGAATCCATTCTTAGTTGTTGAATAGCACACAGACCAATGAACACCAGTTCAAATATAATGGAAGTTGACAAAGGTTTCTAAACATGCACAGGAATCTACTTTTAACTGGAGATAGCCACTTCAAAAGGGGGTGAATAAAGTTCTAGTTGTTACAGCCATAAACATGGGCAGCCCATCTGAAACTGCATTCAATCTTGATCATAAGTACCAGTCAAATGACACTTCTACTTGTCAGCTAAAATCCTGCAGTAACTTGCTTCCTACAAAGCAGGAGAGTTAAACCCTATATACTTGTGTTGAAATGTGCTATCCCCCAACAGTCAAACTAGCAACTTGGCTTGCCCACATATCAAGTTCCCAATCAAGACGCACAACTGTTTTCCACACGTGAAGTGCTGGAAGCACTAGATACATTGCTACTGTTCCAGAATGTCCCTGCTTATACCACCGACATTTACACTGGACTGACAAACTTGTCACACCACTTGCCAAAAATACTCCCCTCCACCCCCCAGCAGGCAGATGACTACAGGAAAGCTGTACAAGCAATCTGGGCCCCAAATACTTAGGGAGGACAGCACAAAACAAGCTACTCAGAACAGGAGGGTTTGACCCCCACATGCACTGAAGTCCACCTGGTTCACGACAGGAATGAGCCCACACAACCAGCACCACCAACTCCTGATACCTGGAGGCACCACCTGCAGTCACTGAAAAACAGAACAAGACACCTCTGAAGGTCCAACCCCTACCCAAATCAGGGTTGAACTCAAACTTGACAAGCTGTTTTTACGTCAGAGGGCCGCACACCTATCCACAGCCACATAGGTACTTCTGAATGAGCACGAAGCAGAGCTTGAAGTTCAAGAGCTTGAGCAGATGCACAGCAAAAAGACTTGGCTTCCAACACCAACCCAACTTACACATCACCTTTTACTTCCCAGTACACTGAAAAATGACACACCATCAAAATCAGAGATCAAACTGCAAGCATGGCCTTCACTCAAACCTCACACACAAATGTTGTTAAAGCACCATTTTAATGCTCACCTTAACCTCACAGCCATGATGGCCATGAGCCCTCCTTCCCACACCCCCTGGAAACACCAAATCGTTTCAGTACAGCCGCTGCCCCGTGAAACCCCTGCAAGTAGGACCCAGCCGTGCCAGGAGTGCCCAGCAGTGACCGATGTCACCAGGGCTGATCTCCAGCAGCAGCACCAGCCACAGATAACACTGTTTGCATTTCCCAACAGTGTGCACACTACATGAGATGCTGCACCGGAGGCCTCTGCATGTGGCACACCCAGAGCATCCCGCTCACATAGAATCACAGAATGTCAGGATTGGAAGGGACCTCGAAAGCTCATCCAGTGCAACCCCTGGGCCAGGCTCTGCCACCCTCAATGAGCAGACTTTTTTCTGATATTTAAGCAGAACCTCACATGTTTTAATTTGTATCCATCACCCCTTGTCCTATCATCGGCTGTCAGGGCCGCTTCACCCCCTCAGTCCCCGGGCAGTGTCCGGGCACCCCGACCCCTCACCAGGGTACGGACAGACGGATGGCCCGCGGCAAGGCCACCCCGGGAGCAGAGCCCCGCCGGCCCCCAGGACCAGAGCCCGACCCCGGGCAGAGCCCCAGGGCCTTCCCGCCCGTCCGGCGCTCACCCAGGCGGAGCCCGCAGCTGCTGGCCACGGCGGCTCGGAACCGGTCCATGTGGGTGTTCCGCTTCGTGTCAGGCTCCCACATCGCCTGCGACTCCATGATCTCGGGCTCGCGGGACATGGCGGCGAACGAACCGACGAAACGTCCCTCTCGCGGTCACCGGTCCAGCACCCGCTCCCCGCGGCCCCTCCGCCCGGACTAGGCGGCCCCTCCTCTGAGCGCAGCGCTTTAAAGGCGGCCGAGCCCTACACCGCTCAATCACGCCGTAACCTTCCGCCGGAGAGAAAAGAGTGCGGGGCGCTGTGCCCCGCCCGCCGAGGAGGCGGTGAGCTCGGCGGGACGGGCTCGGTCCCCGCCCAGGGAGCCGCGGGGTCACCTTTCCCGGCTCCTCCCGCCAAGTGACCGCGGCCGCTGCCCCTCGGGGCCGCCCCGACCCGGTGAGCTCTACCCGGTAAGGGCAGCGCCGGCAGCCGGGACCTCTGAGGGTCATCGAATGGAGGAGCCGTCGCTTCACGCTTTTCAACAGATTTCTGCAAAATTACCACCTATTTCATTTTTTTGCCCGCTGGCAAGCGTCTTCGGCCCAATAACGAGGCGTTTCTCCACAGTCACGCTTTTGTGACATGCTCTGCCTACCCATCTTGCACCCCGGATTAAAACTGGTTGCTTCTCTTCTTCCAAAACGTGAAGTCTTTTATTGACAATCGTGATGTCGAAACAGCCAATTTTAGCCACAAAATGGTGGCAATGAAATACTTCATATCAATGTACGCGTCTACACATGCTGCTTATGTAATTGTCACTTTCAAGGTCGTGATTTCCCTCCTGATTCGTAAAAGCCTCGAAAAATACGAATTTCGTGGTAAATTGTACAGGCACACAGTGTAAACGTGAAAGTAAAATATATGCACTAGATAGCAGCGTACTTGCTATAAATTTCATTTAGATTTTTGCGCTATGGGAATACAACTACTTGATTAGATTTGCAGGCTGTGGCAACGTGAATTGACAAGCCTACACGTTTTATTTGCCTTAGGAAAGACCTTAGGTGTAGCGTATTCCTAAATAACTCTGCCCAGAGCCTGGAGAGGCTGGGGATGGAACCAGGACAGGTTTATCTTGCCGTGGCCGCCACGCTCGGGGTCAGCGGATGTTTGAAATCCGCGGCGCAGACACCCTGCCACAGCCCCGAGATAAGGGAGGAGAGATGTTTGTTGTACAACACTAAAGCGTCACCCAATGTGGATTTATATTTACAGCACTGGGACACCAGGTACCACGGCGCAGCTGCCAGGGGCACACTTGGCCTCCCGGTCTCACTGCGTTTGTTTATTCCCGCCTAATTTAGTTTGTCCTGATGTGGGGTGTAAAGTTGAGCTTTTGGTCAAGCACCTGGCGCACCTGCCATGGCCTCCGCCGATGCGCTCCCACCGAGCACAGGCAGTGGATCTTTAATTTCCCATTTTTACCTCATTTTTGTTTCATCTGGCCCCACTCTGAGGCCTCCCCCGCACACCCCTGCCCCGATGGGGTCACAGCTCCGCCGCCTCCCCGCCCCGGAGGGCGCCGGTGAAGCCACCGAGCGCCGCCGGGCCGCCCCGCGCTGCGGACGGATCCCGCGCGACGCACGGCGGCCGCGACGCCGGAGCGTCTGATTGGCTGCCGTCCGCCTGGCCCCACATCAGCCCAGAGCCCGCTCTCCTTACGGCGAGGCTGACGGCAGAAGAGCTGACACCGTGAAGAACCAATTGGAGCAAAGGTTTCTCAAGGCCTCTTCCCTGTCGACCAATGAGCGGCCGGATCAGAAGGAGGTGTGACCAATCCGGGGGGAGCTCTCATCCTGCTCGGCGGGAGGGGTCACTCTGTGATTCCCCTCAGCGCTGGGACGCTTCGGCGGTGCCGGTATTACCGGTTTTAAGATAAAAAAGCAGACAGCTACCAGCAGGTTTCCTCCACTCAGAGCAACCTGTGCATCTAAAAAAAAATCCGCAGGCAAATCACCTGAGAATGAACCCAAAAATTCCCTCACTGAGCTGAAAAAGGCATAGTTTAAAATGCACTGACCCACTTAATGATCGAGGAGGAAAGGGCGCACTGGGAATTTGGTGATGAAACTTGGGCTTTTAGGAAAGCTAGACAGAGCTTTTCATTTATTAGCAGCAGGTTTACTATTGCATGTTTACTTAGGGTGGGTTGTGCCTCCATGGTCCTTCTTGTCTTTCCAGTTTCGCCTTATCCAAAATGCTTTTTTCTTCTTTCAAAAGTATCTTTGGAAAAATGGAAGAAAAAGAAGGAAAATTAAACAAGCCTTTAACAAGAAAATGGGTCTTAAGAGGACTCTAGTGATTGCTAAAACAGTTTGGAAACTAGATTAGGATAGCTAGAGGAAAATAGCCTGAATAAGATTAACTGGAATTGACCATTTTCAAATCTCATTAAGCCTTACTTTATACCTACTAACAGTAATAATAGGTTAAAAATTACATCATATTTTCTGCTTCACATTAGGGGCCTTTCAAAATCTGCTTCAGTACTGATTAACAGTAACAACGATGATGATGGCACCACATCATTCGTGGTCTATGAGGTAACTAATCTGCAGTCAGTCTGTGAAATTAAAACAAGACATGAAATGCATGGACCTGTGATATACAAGTTTTGTAATAATCCTTCATGGCACCCTGTGCAGCATGTTGATCCAACACCTGGGTTAGGAATCTAAAGATTTTGGAAAGTTTTTTGTGTGGTTTGTTTTCTTTTGTTTTATCCTATATTCAGTGTGGCCACCAGCTGGCTATTGAGTGTGTATAACAAACTTCTGGTTCATTTGACATCCATGATCTCTGCAACCTCTACTTGGTGTCAGGAGTACAAGCAACCAGAATCAAAATCATTTGCAGAAAGGGAAGAAGAAAAAAGGAAAGGGAAAAAGAAGGAAATGAAAAGAAGCAGTGACACGTTGCAAGAAATCCTCACAAAGCCAGCAGCAAAACATGAAGAGAAAAGGCTTAAAAGGACAAGAGGCCATAAAACTATCAGCCATGACAAGCTGGGGCTCTGAGATGATGTCAGTGAGGTTAAGGACTGGCCCACGGTAACACCAGTTGGCTCTTTTAAAAGGTATGTTATTTTTTTCAGCATACAAATAATTTAAAAGGGAGAACCCTGTGATCTGCTAAAACTTTGACATCTAGAATACCCCAATTTATTCTAAATACTGTCCAGATTGCTGTTAAATCCCTATATCTGAGTAAGACATCTTACACAGTTTTGAGTTCAGATCAGGAAACAGAGAAATACACTTATGCTGCTTCTTATGGTAAAACCTTCGTCAGAGGATCTTTCTAGAAACTTCACAGTTGTCCAAATTAAAAAGTTCAATGTGGTTCAATATTTCATGCCATGATGCAATGTATTCTTTGAGCAGACCTGATTTCATTTATTTAAACGAGAAGGGTGAAATACTGTGTGATTTCATAAGAAGTGTGGATTTGGAGATATGAATGTACCTGAAATAGGGCCTCAAAAATATCTGTCATCAGTTCCCAATGCATTTTGGAAGAGTATGAGATAAGATTTCAGAATATTCACAGGTACTTACACACAAGCCGTTTCAAGGCCATCCTGAAAGAGAATGAAAGCACCATTTATAAATATGTAAAGAATCTATATCCTACTGAAATCAGCTAAGGTCGTAAGTATCCTCTTGGATCTGGGCCCAACCCTTTCAGGGCCAAATATAACTAACTGCTAAAAGGCCGAGGCCATTCTACTAAATGTGAAAATAAGTGTTTTGGCCAGACTAAAACTGGGAAAAAGGCCATAACAAAGATGTCTCTATTCTAAATGTCTACATGACTATGCAGCAACCAGGCTTAGGCTCAACCATGAGGTTTAAACATCTAGGACACAAAATCGGAAAGTGATATTGATACCTCAAGTTATTGCAGTGACTGGCAGAGCTTCCAGCTGTGGCCCTGGCTCTGCGGAACTCCCCAGGAAGGGACAGGTAAAGCAAAGCTCTGCCCTGTGGTTTTCAGAGCAGAGATCCGAACCGAACGGTGCACGGATGTGATCATGGGCCACCTACACCTTCCCAGTTGCAACGAGGAGCTCAAGGGAGGGTGCCAGGGTTCTCTGTGCCCTGAAGTTACCATTGGGCAATTAGGCAAACGTTTTCTGCCACAGCTCACGTCGTCACTTGGTGTGGAATCTGCACTACAGGCCTCTGGGTCTGAATTTAGATTGGCATCGTTGTGTTCCTAGCTTGTCCAACTCACGCTCCCGTCAATTAACGATGAATCAGAATGTGCTCTGAAGGCAATAAAGCACTTTTCTGTCTCCTGGGGATTGTAACTTCACTCTTCTAACATCCTGGTTGGGTTTCACTAGCCAGAAGGAGCTGATAACATTGTCTAATTTATAGTTCCCAACTGGTCTTTTATTGGCGTGGTTACTCAACATAAAACCCGTCAGAAGAGGGTGTCGCACCATGAAGCATGCTGGATTTCGACGTGTACATCTGAGTCAGAGTTTCTCAAGGGTAAAGGACACGAGACACCTTCAGATTCCCTCAGTCTGAGGGTGATAAGTGTGCCCAAAAGACAGATGGTATTTTTTGACATTAGGTTTCGATATTCCCTTCATCGTTAGTGGGGGTTGCGCCTGGGAATCTCTTCAGAAAAGGAGACACCCGTGCAGGAACCGGCACATTCCTCTGTTCCTTCTTTCCTCAACCACTAGGAGGAAATAATAAATACTATTAAACTGACCTGTAAATGCATTTGAGACATTCAGGTGTGAAGCTGGGCTGTTGGTTCAACTATAATTCTCTGTTTTGCTTTACCAGTGTCCACTGCTAGTAACAGCATATACTGAAGAATATGGACTTCCAAATAGTCTGCAGTTCTTGTTTCATGGGTTATAATTGTGCTCACGACTAGTGGATTTCAGAGCTAACGAAGTGCATTTGAAAAGGGAGATTTGGCAGCCCGGAGATGAGAAATGGGAAATCCTTATTAAAAAAACAAAACCAACCAACCAACCAACACCACTAAAAAACCCCAAACAAAAACACAAACAACCCCCCCCCCAAAAAAAAAAAACCCAAACCAAACCACCAAAAAAAACCACAAAAACCCCAAAAACAAAACAAACAAAAAANNAAAACCAAAACCAACCAACCAACAAAACCCCCAAAACAAACAAAAACCAAAAAAACCCACCACAAACCAAAAAAAAAAAAAAAAAAATCCCCAACCAACCAAAACAAACCAACCAACCAACCACAAAAACAAACAAACAAACAAACAAGTAGAGTATTAAATATAAAATTTCCCCTGGAACAGGCTGATTAATAAAGCGACAGGTCGAACACTGGAAGAAGTTTCAATATTGGGGGCGGGCACAAGCTCGACCTCCGGGGGAGGTGCGCGTCGCTCCCTCTCCGTCTTTGGGAAGCGTGCAGGATCCAGTGGGCTGGCACAGGGCTGGCTAATTTCAATCTAAATTGTTAATTTGTGATTTTAATTGGGG
>VWYH01011280.1:1518187-1541501 GCA_013399365.1 Pampusana beccarii | reverse complement strand
ACCCCAGGTCCCATTGGCCTTCCTGGCCACAAGGGCCCAGTGCTGGCTCACGGTCACCCTGCTGTCCCCAGGAGCCCAGGTCTCTTTCCCCTACACTGCTGTCCAACAGGTCGTTCCTGCCCAGACGCAAGACTCCACACTTGCCCTTGTTCTATTCCATTAAGTTTCTCCCCTCCCAGCTCTCCGCTCTGTCCGGGTCTCCGATGGCAGCGCAGCCCCCAGTGCCCGCCGCCCCGCCCACTGCGGTGCCACCAGCAAACTTGCCCCGCCCCTTCTCGCGAGAGTTCGCAGAGCGGAAGTGCCGCCGGCAGCCCACGTGTGGCGGTTCCGGTCCCGTTCCGGTCCGTTCCGTTCCCGCCGCCATGGGCCGGACCCGCCGCAGACACAACTGGAAAGCGCGGCTGCAGCACAGCCCCGGGCAGCCCCCGGCCGCCGCGCAGCCCCTGGAGCTGCCGCTGGAGCTGGGAGGTGCGGCGGGACCCGGCTCTTCCTGCGCGTTCCGTTCCTTACTGCAAACTCGGGTTTGAAGTGACCGTAGGGTCGCTGAGATGAATTACCGTCGCGTCTTTGCTCCGTCGTCTTTATGCTTTCATTGGAAGCGTTAAAATCTTATTTAAAAGTATCTTATAGGCCTTGCCTTAGTAGCTCTACTAAAGCTGTTACTGCATCTCAGCAATTCTTTGTTAAAGCAATTATTAAAAATATGGTCAACATTTGCATTCTCAAACGTTAGTTTAAAAATATATATACTATTTTAATTATTCAAACTTCAGTAATACGGGTGTTTAGTATGAAAAGCTCCTTGTGCCCGGGGGAGGCAGGAGACTGCAGGGTCACCCCCAGAGCCTGGGGGATATAAATTAAAAAAAGGAAAAATTTCATAGTGTTGCTACATAAGGCAAATTAACCTCACGGCTGTAGTGAGCACAGGGCTGGCGAGTCCCCACTTTCATCCTCTTTTGCCTGTGCTGATGATGTAGGGTTTTTTTGGCTGGGGGTGAGTTGCGTTTGTTTGAAAGAGCTAAATCTAGGATGGGTCCTGATAAGGCTGTAAAGCAACGTGCTGAAAATAACCCACCTGGCACAGGAGAATAACCAAACACCTGCTTTCAGATGAAGCAAAGCTGAAGGGAATTGATGGAAGCAATGCCCTGGTCCTGCCAGCAACAAAAGCAAAGAAGAAAAAGGTAGCCTGTGTTGTCCAAAAACAGAAGAAGCCCCTGAGCAAGAAACAGAAGAAAAACCTGCAGAAAGTTTTAGAGCAAAAGGAAAAGAAAAAACAGGTATGTTGCTCCTTCCTGGGAGCTCCAGCTCTGTGACTTCAGTTAAAATGGTGAAGTTAATTTAATGTCGGCACATGGCAAAGGTTGATGTTAATAAGCAGCTGTTGTATCTTCTGGCGATCCCTGATACGTGAAGTACGTCTCCCGCAGAGTGAATGATGTTATGGTTTAAATCATTCCATGAAACAGATCGTGTGAGCAGCTTTGTCCTGCTGCAAAATGCAAAGCTTGATGCACCCCTAACTGCTGCTGGGGCTTCTGAAATACCCGTTTCCAGCTCTTGTATGTTTTTCTCTATGCAAATAGAACTTTTCTGTCTTTGTAGAAGCTTCCAGGCAAAGTTCCCGTTCATTTTAGTGTCTGGTTAATGATTTTGACAAATGAACTCTGGTTTTGGAGGTAGTTTAACCTGCGGCTGTCTGACGTGCCAGCGCTGTGCCCCGCCTGAGGGAGCCGCGGGGAGATTTCTGTTGCTCCAGCCCTCGGTTCAGCATTTGAGTTCCAATCCGTTTTCTTTGCTGTTTTTTGAAAGGTGCAGCAGAGCTTTTCATTGCAGCCGTGAAGGGTCAAGTCTGTGTTTCTATTCCTGCTCTAGCGCAGGGCTGAAATCTTCATCGCGGGGGACGGACCACGTAGCAACAGAAGTGTCTTTGCGACTCGGCAGCGAGATTTGCCAGAGCGCGCCCTTCGAGCACAAATCTTGCAATGAAATTATTTCCTGGTGAAAACGAGCACTGATTTTGAGTGTTCTTTCCCAAATAGCGAGCTGAGCTGCTGAGAAAGCTGAATGAAGTCCAAGCTTCCGAGGCAGAAATGAAGCTCCTGTACACGACTTCCAAACTGGGTACCGGGGAGCGGATGTATCAGACTAAAAGGTAAAGCGTTATTTGGAAAGGACCACTCTGCTTTACTGCTGTGGTTGAAATCTTGGCAACCTTCTTTGCCTGATTTTTTTTTTCTCTTTTTACTGCATAGTGGTTCTTCAGAGTGGATGGAGTGAAATAATTTTATATTTTCATGTGTTAAGATGGTGGTTCTTGTTCGGCTGACATCCTCTTGAGGTGATGTCAGTTAAAATAACTTGGTTATCCCTTTTGTAAGAGATTAAGTGGGTGACAGGTACACCTGCATACTCCTTCAAATTATGCTAAAGTGCATAATTGGTAGATAAATGTTTACCTTTTTTTGCATTGGAAAACATCGACTGATGCAGGACGTAGTTATGGGTTTTTTCAGAAGCTGCGTATAGGTAGAAGTCGAAATAAATTAAACTACAAAGATGGCTTCTGAAGAAATTAATAGATATCAGCATAGAGTGTGCTGAAATACAAATCCAGCAACCAGGTCAGCTGAGGCTTTACTGAGCAGAGTTGTGAAAACCTCCAGGCGCAGAGATCTTGGAGAACTGGGACCTCTGTGGGTGACGTCTGCTCGCGCTGCGCTACACCCACGGTGGAGAAGGTTTCCCTGTTTGAGTAAAACCTGGGGTCAGGCTCAGGCAGGGACTTTGGGTGATGCTACTTCTCTGGTTTGTGTAGGAGACTTGTCTGGTCCTGGAGAACGTTGACCGAAACCTAATCCGCGTGTTGGTGTTTTGTCCCAGGGTGATGCAGGAGCCAGTGGCCGCTGTACCCAAAAACATCCGGAGCATCAGCGGCGCAAACAAGAGAAGACACAGCTCGGAGTCGGAGCCTGAGGAAGAACCCAGCAGCTCTGAGGAGGAGATGGAAGAGCAGAAAGAAGAAACTGAAACGTCCCCAGGCGGTGGTTTGAGTGCTGCTGGAAAGGCAGAGGAAGGCGCGAAGGCGGCCGTTGTGACGCAGCAGCCGGCGGGTCCCAGCGCACCGGCTCCCCCGGCAGCCCCCAGCAAACCGCCCAGCAAACCCGCCGTTTTCGTTCCCGTGGACAGGTCTCCCGAGATCCAGGTGAGGATCTGCAGACGGCCAAGTGCGCATCGGGGGGCTGGAAATGAGGGGATCCCCCATTGGGTGAGGGCCCTGTGGACACGGTGGGTTGTGCTTGTCCCGTGCTGGTCCCGCAGGGCAGCACCGTGCGCTTGGCGTCCTTCAGGCGAGCGGTACATGTCTGGGCTTCGGGCCTGTCTAATCCAGCAGGGGGAAAACTCGCTTTGTTTTGGAATGTAAGCATTTGTCTCTAGTTTTAAACGTAGAATCTATTAGCGGTCTTTCATCGTTTTTTGCTGGGAAATTTTGCGAAGTCACTTTTAGATCTCCATTCTGCCGTATCTTATGCTGGATAGTTTTATTCCATTTGCTGTAGGTAGGGAGTTCTGTGGAAATGGGAAAAGCTCTGCATGTGTCTGAACAGGTGTTTGGAAGCGAGTTTTTCCTTGAAGCGCTGCATGAGTAAACTCAACAGATCCTGAAGTTTCCCCGATTAAAGTGCAGGGTTTGGCAGCTGCTTTCTGGGAAGCTGTTCTGATGGCTCTAGTTCTTGGACGTGCTGGTGTGAAATCAGCTGGTTCCGAGCTTTTATGTGTTTTATATTATTTAGGAAGCCAGACTGAAGCTTCCAATCCTCGCTGAAGAGCAAGTCATCATGGAGGCCATCAGTGAGAACCCCATCGTGATCCTCTGCGGAGAGACGGGAAGCGGTAAAACCACACAAGTGCCTCAGTTTCTCTATGAAGCTGGCTATGCCAGGTACGAGTCTTCTTTTAGATCTAGCAAGTGTAATGAGAAAAATTCAAGCTGAGCTCAGTCACTTCTGATTTTGTTTCTTCTGAGATGGCTGACCCGAACCTGGTGTTTTCTGTGAAGTGGTAGCGGGCGTGTTGAATGGGCTTTAAAAAAATCTGAAGGAAATAAGACTGGCTTGCAAAAGCCTCTCCACATAAGCAATCTTTTGAAACCTCTAAGGTAAAACGTTTCCTTCAAAGCCACTGGCCTGTTTTTCACAGAGGGGCTTTATTGTCTGTCCATCTCGCAGAGTTTAACCTCTGCTTACAGAGGTTTGTTTTTACCTTTGCAAGAAAATGAACGTCTTTGAAAATACCTGTGGCTCACCTGGCACTGTTGGTAGCATTTATAAGCTTGGGCACCTCCTAAGATGCTTCTTATGAGCTGCATCAAGGAGCTTCTGTGCTGCTGCTGCCCCAGCCCGAGTCTCTTCTGAAATGGACCCTCTTGCCAGAGGGATGTCCAGGGGATTGGAGTTCAGTGAGCTGGAATTACAGAGACAGCACTTGGGAAAGAAATTCCTGTCATACATGCATCTTCAGATCGATACGCGTATAATAGAAGGATAATCCCAAAGCTTCTTTTCCATCCTTTTTGTCTAACTATAACTAAAAGTAATACTGTGTGAGCGGTGCTACTTAATTTAGAACCGGTGTGCAGAAATCCCTGTCCTGTCCGTCACCCCTGCAGTTCAAGCGCTATGGTTGGGATCACAGAGCCTCGGCGTGTGGCTGCGGTGACCATGTCCCAGCGGGTCGCCAAGGAAATGAACCTGTCAAACAGGTGAGGAGAACAAGAAAGCCGACACCTCGCTAGGAGGGGAACGCTGAGATGCTCCCTGTGTGTCGTAGGCTGAAATGAAGGTTTGCACCTTGCTTGTTCAGTCTTTGGTGAAGAACCGTGGGAAGGTTCCTTATAAACTCCTCTGTGGGGTTGTCTGTTAAAAAATAAGCGAGATTTGTTGCTGCTAATGGTTGTAAGTTACTTTTTAGAGGGAGCTTTGTGGACATGGTGTGTGTGCCGTGATCCTAGTTTGTCTTCATATGAGAAAGTGTCCCCTAACAGTGAAATAATTCCAGGTGACATTGCTGTCTGTCTCAGCTTCTAGCACTTTGTGCTTTTTATCTTCTCTTAGCACCAAGTCTTAATTTAGCCAGGCTGAAGGCTGCCTCCTGCTCCCAACGTGAATTTTCTGTTTCTCCTCATGCTTTTTGCTGTGGCTGCCCTGGCGTTTGCTCACAGAGTGGTTTCGTATCAAATCCGATATGAAGGCAACGTTACAGACGAAACGCAAATCAAGTTCATGACGGACGGTGTGCTGCTGAAAGAAATTCAGAAGGTAAGTTGCTGTCCTCAGTGTTATAAAAAGGAAAATATTTTGTATAGCTAGGAATAGAGGCCAGTCGCTCGGCGTGGATTTGTCGCCAACTTTTCGGAGCAAAATCCCTTTTCGGCACCGGAGATACATTTTACCTCAACCCTTTATATTCCTGCTGAGTCCCTAAATGAAAGGTTATCTTGCTGTGTGAAATGAGAGCAAGGAAGAGCCTGGAAACCAGGCTGCTTCGTGTAGGGTAAACACGTTAAACTGCGCTCAAATATGTGGTGGAGGCCACAGCCGTGAGGGTGCAGGTCAGCGTTTGTGTAGCTGGAGGTTGTCTTGACCTAAAGATGTCCCTGTGTGAGGCTTCATGTGGTGAAATCCGCCTCTCTTCTCAGGACTTTCTGCTTTCGAAGTACAAAGTGGTCATTATTGATGAAGCCCACGAGAGGAGCATGTACACGGATATCTTGATCGGCCTCTTGTCTCGCATCGTGCCCCTTCGGGAAAAGGTGAGAGCAGCAGCGTTTCCACATCTGGACACAGATGTGCTGGGGGGACATCAGACGTGAAGGGGCTCTGTGATGTGGAAGTTGATGGGAATCTGACACAAACCACAAAATAATGCACAGATAACGTGTTTGTCTTTGCATATGAAAGAAGAAGCACAGAGCCTACAAAAGAGGGAAAGATAGTACAGATAACTTTTCAGGCAATATCCAATTAATTTTAGACTCACCGTGCCACAAAACGCGTTTAAATAATTGACATTAGCAGCCAGTTAGAAAGCGAGACACTGTAGCACTGGAATAGCCGCCAACAGCAGCGCTCGGGGGGAGACGTTTTGGGGCAGATATCAGGAAATCCTTGGCCCTGAGCGATGCTGGGGCTGCAGGGCAGCGCGTGGCTTCTGGGCTCGTTTTATTTCGGGTGCGTTCAGGCGCAGAATAAGGCGTTTGTGTCCCTGCAGAAGGGGCAGCCGCTCAAGCTGATCGTCATGTCGGCCACGCTTCGTGTTGAAGATTTCACCGATAACAACAGGCTGTTTGCTGTGACGCCTCCTGTGATTCAGGTATCGTTCATCCCGCTGGGATCCGCATCAGAAATACAGCGAGGGCTTCTTTTATGGAGGCAATTAACAACCAGGGGCACTCTCATCTTTCCGGTTCGTGCTGAAATCTTTCAGATTATCAATTTAAAAATAGCTATTTTATTTAGATTATTGTTTCTTTTGGGACTTGTTTTTCTTTCCGCTTCTGTCAGAAAACTGCCCTGGCATAATCTGGTTTTCTTGAAAAACTCTAAGTTCCAGTTCAGGAGAACTAGAAAGCCTCAATATGTATGGATTGATGACCTGAAAGAGAGAAGAGTTTTGGTTTCTAGCTTGGTTTTGTGGTGTTGAGGGTAGACAACACTGATAACTTCTGTGGGGCCGGTGTTTTGTAGGTTACCAAAACCAAGAGCTGAATAGAAATTCAGGGTGAGCTTTTCTAGTGGTGCCACGAAAGCTGTAATGATTGCGCTGGAGCGAACAGACCCTTTTTTTGTTTCCTCTCTAGGTAGACGCAAGGCAATTCCCTGTAACCGTTCATTTTAACAAGAAAACTCCCCTAGACGACTACAGCGGGGAGTGCTTCAGAAAGGTGTGCAAAATCCACCGCATGTTGCCCCCAGGTAAGGTCACTGCTGAGAACCTCTCGAATTCTTTACACTTAATATGTCTAAAGTTTTCTGGGTTGGATTTTTGGGGAGTTTCGTCTTGTTTTGGTTTGGGGTGAGTTTGGTTTTTTGGTAAGTTGATCATGGGACTGCAATGATTGTGTGCTTTGGCTTAGAAGGTTTTCCGTGTGAAAATGACCTTTCAATGAAAGCACAGTTGCACCAGCATGCTTCTCGAGGGAGCAGTAGAAGACAGATGCAGTCAAACACCCTCTTCCTCCTTGTTACTTCACAGAATATTCAACCTGTCTTTAATCAAGAACGAGACCTAAAGCTTTCCAAGGTGCAATACCTGTGCTGAGGTTGAGAGTGATTTTTTTTCTCTTGCAGGCGGGATTTTGGTGTTTTTAACAGGCCAGGCAGAAGTGCACTCTCTCTGTAGAAGGCTGAGGAAAGCCTTTCCGTTCCAAAAAAACAACACTGCAGGTAATGCTCTTTGAATTTATCCCACTGAGAGACGAGCTTGCTTTGCATCTTTAAATAAAAGCTTTTCTTTGAAAAACCCAAAAAACGAGGCTTGGGGAAAGGGCTCGTTGTGGATGATTTTGATGACTGATTGTTAAGTTTGTGCTGTTTTGAGTTTGGGGAAAAGGTTTATGTGTATGATCCCTTCCAGTTCCCCAAAATCCATTGCATTTCTTCACTTGCTCTGTTGGTTGTGAATTTAGGCGGAAATGCTGCTGCTTGTTGGTGGCCGTTTGTTTTCAGGACAGTGGAATTTCCCAAGCTGACTTTAGAAAGTCAAATTCTAATATAGCTCAGCTAATCATCTCCTAAACCTCAAGGCACGCAGTTGGTGTGTGTGCTGCTGTCGAACCTCCGTATGGCTCCTCAGTGGAATTATAACGTTAAACTCGCGTGTCTTCCCTGTCCTGTCTGCTTTCAATGTGACTATTTGTTTCTTTCACACTGTGACACCTTTTGATTCGCTAAAAAGTTGGAGCGGGACCAGACTCTCCCCGCTGCCTTTCCCGAGAGCAAAGCATCCTCAGCTAACAGTGACTCCACCGGCTGTTTTTGTAGGAGGAGATGATGACAGAGAAGAATCAGTGGAAGAAATGAGGAAATTTAAGAAATCGAGGAGGCGGAGGAAAGTTGCGGTAATGTGTGATGGCTAAAATTCCTCCGCGAGGCGGGAAGGAGCAGGTACCCCCTGCAGAACAGTGCTCCTGTGTAGCTGTTCCTCACCAGGCTGGTTTAGACTTGCACGAAGCTTTGTAGCCACATTTGTCCCCTCAGGAAATCCAGCAGTGTGACCTACACTGATAACTGCTGCATTAAGAGCAGCGGAGTGCCAAAATGTGTCCCTGGATATAATGGGCAGGAGATTGATTTTGGTTGAGTACAGACCGTTACAACTTTAATAGGAGGAGTTGCAGACTTGCTGGCTCCAGGGCTGCTCCTCATCTCACGGCTTGTTACCCAAAATGGGGACTGATGTATCTGTGAGGATGGGGAGTGTTTGGCTTCCACCCAAGTCCTGCATGGGCTTTGTTAGCAGGAGATCTCGATGTTATAGAGATACTGTCCACTAACATGGGATCCTGGTAGCTGCAGGGGCCTGAAGTAAAGAAATTTTACCCTTTTCCCACTGTCATCCAAGTGAAAAAGGTTGGCTTGGCACAAAATGCTGTTTAAAACACTTGGGTTATTCCCTTCTGACTTTTGCCATTACCAAATGCTGAATCTCAGCCTTAAAACACAAATGAAATCTCTCAATCCCGCTGTAACCTTCAGGTCAACAAATGTTTGGAGAAAGTGCTCAGCTTTGCTTTCAAAGGAATAAAAGTTGCTGTTTGTGTCCCTCCTTAATGCTCTGTGGTTGTCTTTCCTGTCTTTCTCAGACGCTCCCCAAAATTGATCTGGACAATTACTCTGTTGTACCAGTGGATGAAGGAGATGAAGACAGAGACGCTGAAAGCGATGACGATGTTGCAGGGTCTGATATTGACCTTGATTTAGGAGACGGAGACTCAGAAGAAGGTTTGGCACTTAAGAAATAAAAGTTCCATATCTCCTGTCACCTGTGAAATGTGCAGCACAAGCCAGTTGTCCTTTGCTGAACTGGTGTGATAACACAGCGGGCCTGGGTCGTGGAAAAGCTATTAAGGTTTTTCCAATTTCAGCCTTGTACCAAATGCTTTGCTGGTTTTAGATGAAGTGCTGTTTGTGAAGATGTTGTTAGGACTAAGCCTGGAAGCTGACTTACTGTGTATGTAACAATATTGGTTTGTTTCTTCACAGATGAGAAATCTGATTCGTCCCTTCCACTCTATGTGCTCCCACTTTATTCTTTGCTGGCACCAGAGAAACAAGCAAAGGTAAAGGATTTATTGTCACAATGAGTAAATAGATGTGTGATCATTGTCTAAAGTCACGTGTGTTTTGTGAGTTAAAATTTCCATCTCGGAAATCCCTTCTTGTCACCCCTTTGCCATCCATCCAGGTTGACTGCCTGTCTTTTTGCCGTTGCTTGCAGTGCATTTCACATGCCATTTTTGTACCTTCTTGTAGGTATTCAGGGCTCCTCCTCCTGGCACAAGACTGTGTGTCGTAGCCACCAACGTGGCCGAAACGTCGCTTACCATCCCAGGCATCAAATACGTGGTTGACTGTGGAAAGGTCAAGAAACGTTTCTACGACAAAATCACCGGGGTTTCGTCTTTCAGAGTCACCTGGATATCTCAGGCGTCAGCGAACCAGCGGGCAGGTCGGGCTGGCCGGACGGAACCAGGGCACTGTTACAGGTACCTGCTGCTTGAAACGTTTTGGTTTTGTCTGCTCTTCCTTCAAATAGGAGAGGTGAAGCCACACGTGAACTGTCACTGGTGACTTTGGCTTGACAGTTCGGCTTCTCAATGGCTTTTCTCTTGCTGAAAACCCTTATTTTGGTGGCCAGATTAGCATGGATTCCACTCCAAGCCAAGTTCACTTTTTGTGAATAAGTCAGTATGCCCAAGCATGTAAATAATAACTTGGTTATATAAATAGTACCCACATCTGCCTTTTTCTTAAATCCCTTGCCAATTTTTCGTGCATATCTTCTGAGTTAAGATTTCTTTTTAAGTCTCTAAGCAGCACTTCTGGTCCCTTAGGTTATACTCTTCAGCAGTCTTCATGGACTTCGAGAAATTTTCTGCTCCAGAAATAACAAAGCGACCAGTAGAAGACTTGATTCTGCAAATGAAGGCATTAAATATAGAAAAGGTGAGGTGTCAGTTGGCTTTGTACTACAGCGCTGATCGAAGAGCTTGCCCCTAGGAGCCACAAACAAACACAAACACTGTTGTCCTCATTGCTTGGGGCTGTGCCTTATGTTAGAAATTAGGATCCTGGGACTTGATTTTGGTTCTGCAAGCTGCAGAAGCCGCTATGAATTCCACCAGGCCTTAACAGACATGTTTGTTCAGGCAATAAGAGCTGTCTTGGTATTCCTAGTAGTGGGAAAAACCCCTGTCTGAACAGGGGTTGTGGTTTGGAGGTAGTCGAGCACTTTGAGAAAGGCCAGTACTGAATCAGAGCTTGGAGCAGCCTGCCCAAGGCGGTTCCCGCACACAGGGGCAGCTGCGGGTGACGCTGGTATTCCTGTTTCCTAATGGTTTTGTTCCAGGTGTTTCCTCCCATTATATGTCCTTTCCTCTCGCTCCTGGCAAGTGTCCTACATGTTTTTCTCTGGTTCTTTCCTCTTGCTCCTGGCAAGTGTCCTACATGTTTTTCTCTGGTACCTGTAACCAGAGGGGAGGGTTTCACTCCCTTCCGGGGTTTCCTGCGGCACTCAGACCGTTTTTGAGTGGGAGCCGTGTCAATCGCACTGAGCGGCATTTTCTCTTGGTGTCCGTAGGTGATCAACTTCCCGTTCCCAACACCACCTCCCACAGAAGCACTTGCAGCAGCTGAGGAGTTGCTGATAGCCCTGGGTGCCTTGAAGGAACCCCCCAGGACGGGAAGGTAACGCCTGTGGGCCCCCACAAACGTCCTCTCAGCACTGCTGTCCTCCTGCCTGCTTCTCCGTCTCAGCGCTCGTATCCAAGGGTGTGGTTTCGTACAGAGACCCGCATCATTTTAGCAGCCTCTGGCTCACCTGTGTGTGTTTTACTGGCCCTGGGTGTGTTGGGGCAGGGCAGGACCGTGCTAGGGCTGTGCCATACAGGGCAAGTCCCCGAGGAAGAGGGAATCCTTCCCCCAGCCTTTGGGACCAGCACATAACAAAATCTGAGAAAACTCATCAAATTAATGGCGCAGCCAAAAGCAGAGACACAAAACTTGTTCTAATGCAGACGCTACTTCATTACGTGACTTTTCCTCCTCCTCCTCCTCCCCCAGGCTGAAGCAGCAGCTGGCAGCAAAGCTGAGTTGCCCTATTAGTCCCCTGGGCAGAATAATGGCCACTTTTCCTGTAGCCCCCCGCTACGCGAAGATGTTGGCCTTGAGCAGGCAGCACGACTGCCTGCCGTACACCATCACCATAGTGTCTGCAATGACCGTCCGGGAGCTTTTTGAAGAGTTCGACAGGTGAGTGAGTTAGCCTGACATCCCATTGACGGGGCGCATCACCTTGTCACGGCGATGCCTCTCACAGCGGGGCCCCTCTGCTCGTTATGACAATATTTATGCTGGTTTGTGTTTCTTTTAGGCCAGCAGTGAGTGAGGAGGAGATGGCAAGACTGAAGGGGAAGAAAGCAAGGTTTCTGCAGATGCAAAAGATCTGGGCTGGGCAGGGGCCGATGCAGAAGCTCGGAGACCTCATGGTGATGTTAGGTACTGCAGAGAGCTATTTCCCCATCCCATTAACTTCCATTCTGTTCTCCCTGTCACCCTGAGCTCTCAGCTTTTTACAGCCAAAGGCATCCTCATGCTGCAGGACTAAACCAGTGTATTGCCAGTATCTCAGGAACTGTAATCTGCACGTGTCGACCGTGACAGCACTGTCCCAAAGTTGGTTTAATTAGGAGAACTGATGGGCTGAGTCGTTTTCTCCCCCTGACTGTTCACTTCCAGGAGCAGTGGGGGCCTGTGAATATGCTGGGTGTACCAGAAAATTCTGTGAGGAGAATGGGCTCCGATACAAAGCCATGCTGGAAATCCGGCGCTTGAGAGGGCAGCTGACAACAGCAGGTAACTGGGTTTTGAGAGGAACTGGGTATTTATTCTCCTTCAGGGAGTGACAAATCAACCGGGCTCTTTGCAAACTTTTTCTTCTTTTTCTGTTGAATCTTCCCTTCTTTCCCCCGCAGTGAACTCCGTCTGTGCTGATGCCAATCTCTACGTTGATCCGAGGATGAAGCCCCCAACAGAAGCTCAAGCAACTTACTTGAGGCAGATTGTGCTGGCAGGGCTGGGGGATCACGTTGCCCGAAGGATTCAGGCAGAAGAGCTCCTGGATGACAAGTGGAAAAATGCCTACAAGGTAAACAGCTTGAGCTGGCCGAATTCCCCTTCCCCTGTGTGGCAGAAGGACACCCCTGTGCAAAGCCCGGGCTTCTGGCAAGATGCAGCATTGAGGCTGCCTGTTCTGGTTTTCTACAACTTTTCTCCACAGAATTTAAGTTTCCAGTGTTGCAATTTCCCAGTCCTCACGTAGGAATTGTTATAAAAGAGCTAAGAAGTAGCATTAGTCCATCTTGCAAAGTGCTTGATGTCTCCAGAGAAGGTGAAGCGGAAAATTGTGGGGTTATTGAAAAGCTTTATCACTTAAAGAAACCATACAAATGTACATCTGAGACCGATACTAGATGCAATGAAGAAGTCTGATTGCCAGTAACTCATCTTACTCTGCCTCAATCTTCTGTGCTTTCTTAAAGACCGCTCTGCTGGAGGACCCCGTGTTCATCCATCCCAGCTCCATCCTCTTCAAAGAGCTCCCAGAGTTTGTGGTGTATCAAGAAATTGTTGAGACTACAAAACTGTACATGAAAGGTGAGGCTGCTGCGGTCCCTGCGTGTTCCTGGGTACGGTGATGAATTCAGAAGTGCCTTAGAATGTTTCCCTCGCTGTGACAACTGAGCCCTCTTCTTACAGTGGTTGTGCCTCCTGGGATTTGGATCCTTATGCTTTGTAGATCTGGGATCAGGGGAAAAATAGGCCTGGTTTATTGTTTGACGAGCAGAATTGGCTGGAGCGAGGCTCAGCTTCTGAAATAGCTGCTCTACACCAGTCCTGTCAGCAAGAGATACCTATTGCTGGTCTCTCAACAAAAGAACCTGAAAAAGTTGGCTTGAAAAATGAGATACAAGTAAATCTGTGGAGATGAGACCCTGACCATGCACTGTCCTCAGGGGACTGCTCACGAGCAGCAGCCCTTGGCAGCAAACCTGCATTTGGGTGCATTTTCCCTTCCTCAGGTGTGTCTGCAGTGGAACCCGAGTGGATTCCTGTCCTGTTGCCCCCATACTGCCACTTTGGGAAGCCTCTGGAAAATCCTCCTCCGTCTTACTGCCCCGAAACAGGCCGAATTCGATGTCACAGACCGAGTGTCTTTCGTAAGTGTCTTGCAAAGCATCGCTCGGTAGTTTCGTCCAAGAGCTGCTCTGCAGTCATTGTAACGCTGCTTTTAACAAGACACTCCGCAAACCAGAAAGGCCAAGTACAGCTTGGAACGTCCAAAGAGCTCAACAGTGGTTTGAGTAGCTCCGTGGGATTCATAACATTTAAACACCAGCATCTTCCCGCTGGCGTGGGCATCGTCTGCTCCCCCGTGACGGAGCAGGGCTGGCTGGGTGGTGGCAGTGTCCTCTCCTCTTCTCTTAGCACCTCTGTTGTCATATCCCCCTTGGAAATGTCCCCTCCGAGCATTTGGCAGACTCAGTGTGATCCTCCTTTCCAGATCGAGTTAGCTGGCAGCTCCCGGCTGTGGAGGTTGATTACCCTGAAGGTATTGATCGCTACAAATACTTTGCCAGGTTCCTGCTGGAAGGGAAGGTCAGTGTGGTCTGGCTGTGTTATCAATAAGTCTTTAGCCCAGTTTTTGGAGGAGATGAGCCATGTAGCTTCTTTCTTTGTGTGCGTGCCCATTCCTCATAACTTGCCGGTGGCTGTAGGAGGTTGGTGAGGTGGGGAACGTATCTTTAAAATGTGAAACAGCACGAAATTCAGCATTTGGATGAAAGAGGCACCCAAATTTAAGTCCTTTTTTTGCACATGAGAAAAGCTATAGTTCATATCTTTGTTCACACACAAGCATTATCTAGAAAGCCAGTCGGTACAAGACTGGTATGCAGACACGGATGGGAGAGAGATGGTAATAGAGAACAGGGAATAGAAATCCACAGTAGTTCAAGTTCATTGATTGTGTCCACAGAACAATTAATTTGCCTTGTTAATTTTATACTTTTTGTAACAAACCTTCCAGGTCATTGAAAAGTTGAGTTCTTACAGCCGGTGTCTGCTGTCCAGTCCCCTCATAATGCTGAAAACATGGTCCAAGTAAGTTAAAAACAAACCTCATTTTCTTGTCTCCACTAAACACTTTTAACTTCCTTTCAAAGGAAAGAAATTCAATGCTGGGAAGGGTGTTCTAGGTAGCAATCTTGGCTGGAGCTGCAGGGAGAGGAAAACGAGTTTTCTTACCAAGAAAAATTGTGTCTCAGGAGAATTAGGTGATGTAAGGGCAGCGTGGAAGAAAACACGCAGCCTGCTGGTCACAGCTGCACAGCAGACAGCGCCGTGCTGTCAGCGACAGAGCAACCGGCTGCCACCTGGAACAACAGAGAATTCTGGGAGGGGGAAGAAATGACTTCCAGTGAACTTTCTTGGGCAAATGACATGTCCCTGTATCCAGAGATCATGTGTTTCTACTTCCATACTTAGCCTTTTAAAAATAGTAAGCTGGATGCTTTGCTAAACTGTGCTAATGAACACTGTTTTATTGCACCATTTTATTTTGGACTGATTTAGACTTCAGCCCAGGACAGAATCCCTCCTGCAGGCTCTAGTTGCAGGAAACTGTGATAATCGCGATGCTTTACTGGCTGCATGGAAGAAAAATCCTAAATGTAAGTGTTCTGCTTGCTTAATTACTCGTCATATCAGTGCAGACTTTGTAGCGTCTCAAGCACCATTGAATTACAATTTTAAAAAAGGACAATTTTGTTTGATAAGCTCCAAATATTTGCTCTTTCCTTACATTCCAGATTTGCTCGCAGCCTATTGTCAGTGGATCCCCGAAGCGATGCATGATGATCTCGCCAAGAACTGGCCTCCGGTAGCACTGTGAAGTCCCCAACTCTGCTCCTGATGGACTCCTTTTCTCCAAGATGTTTCAAGAGCTTGGATGACACAGATGGACTTACAAATTGTTAGCAATACCTTTTTATAAACAAATTGAGTGTTATTCTGGTTCCCAGAAGCCCTACCAGCTGTTTTGCTGGTATTTTGTAATATTGTTTGGATAATTTTATCCATTGTATTTTACAGATTGTCTTTTTTTTAGCTGAACTTCCTCTTTGGACTATATTAGTCATATGGACTATATTAAATATGTATAACTGGTTTGGGTGGGAGAAATGTTTTCTGTGTGGGATGCTGTATTAAGCAGAATTTCGGGCCTTTGTGGACCCTTCCTCATGCAGGACGTGTGGATCCAAACACCAACCGAACTGTTGGTCCTCCCAGTGTCTTTCCCCCCCTCCAGCCTCCTCCTGGGAGCAGCAGAAGGGGGAAGAGATAAAGGCTTGACGCTGTGCAAGGGCTGCTCAGCCACAGCTGGAGCTCTGGTGTGTTATCTGCACCGTTTTAGTCACAAACCCAAAACACAGCAGCATGTGGGCTGCTATGAAGAAATCAGCTCCAGCCCAGACAGACCCAGTACAGTCCTAATATTTCTTTTCCTGCTTCTCTAGGAATTCATCATGAGTTCAGAGTATCCATTTATCTTTCAATTTTTTTTTTTTTTCAAATCTCTCCACATCCGTGGGTCCGTGCTGCACGCACTCAGCTCTCTTTGCTCTGCTACATGGTTTACCAGGGCTGGTTTGTAATGTCTGCGGCTCCTGACCCCCCTTGCGTTTCATGCGCTGCAGCACTTTTGGGAATGCAGCAGCTTTTTAGGAGACAGGGCAGACTTTAACCAAACCACCTGCTGCTTTTGCAGCAAGAAATTTTAGTAGTCTTGGACAAAAATGTAAGGCTTGAGTTTACCTTTCCTTTCACCTAATCTTTTTCCACCTTTTAAACCCTGTGCCCACATGGTGTTAATTTGCTGTTTGTTGTGATACCGCAATATGAGAACATTTGCGCGGGAACCCTCCCGCCCCTGCGCTAAGCTGGTGCAACCTGAGCACGGAAAATGCTGGATCCCCACCCCACAATGGCTCCCATGTGCTTCAGGACATAAGTAAGTGATAAAGAAAAGCTGATGTTACATCAATATATTTTTTCGAGCAAGAAAGAAAATAGCTTGTTGTGGCTGTGTATTTATAACATAAATGCTGCAATGCTGGAGTGTTTAGCAATAACCACAGGCAGGAGGGTGCTGTGAGCTCCTGGCAGGGCTCCTTTTTCTAGCAAAAATTGCAGCAGTTTGCAAACTGCTCTGAGCTCAGGGGAGGGAAGGAGAAACAACAAAGCAATAAACAAAGGGAAATGTTGAGCGTATTTACAAGTTACAAAACTGCAATTACAGCTCCTTTGGGAAACCGGACAAGAGAAAGCCAAACAACTGGCTTGGACGGAAACGCCCCTGCAAGGCGAAAGAAAACGAAAATAATGTGGAAAAGTGGAGATGCCGGGGATTGAACCCGGGACCTCACACATGCGAAGCGCGCGCTCTACCACTGAGCTACATCCCCTCGGTAACAACTGATTTCCACACAGCTTATCTCACCGGTTCTGCTCGCCGCACACCAGGCCCGCCGGCCGGGTCGCTCCGCGCCGCCTGTCCGCGCCGCCTGTCCGCGCCGTCCCCCGCTCCGCGCAGCCACATTCCGCACCGGCAGCGCCCGCGGAGCAGTGCGGAGTGTGCGGGCTGGTCCCGCGCTGAGGAAGGCGCTGAGGCCTTAGAGTGGAAAGCGGGAAAAATCTCCCGTGTGCCTGTCCTCGTTAGTATAGTGGTGAGTATCCCCGCCTGTCACGCGGGAGACCGGGGTTCGATTCCCCGACGGGGAGGTTACATATTTTGCTCCCCGGTTGCCGTTTCCCTCGGGCGGCCCCCGCGTAGGGTTGTGCCGGATAGGCGGCGGTGGAGCGGCGGGACCGCCTGACAAAGCTGCTTTTTTGTGCCAGGGGAGGGGGAGCGGGGTCCGCCGCTCTCCCCGCGGTGCCTTCCGAGCACCCCGCTGCTGCTGCGGGTATTTTTGGGGTTGCCTGGGGTCCAATCCCGGTTTGCAGGGGATTGGAAAGCGTGTGCGAAGGAAAGGGGGGGCGGAATCCCTGAGCGACCCAAGAATGGGGCGTTGCCTCCGCGGGGGTGAACCCCGGTTTGAGCGGGCAAATACCGAAGCCACGGGCACCCACGGGTGCGCTGGGCGGGGTCGTGTCCGCGGCCAGCGTGGGGGCTTTTGCGCGCCGAAATAGCTCAGTTGGGAGAGCGTTAGACTGAAGATCTAAAGGTCCCTGGTTCGATCCCGGGTTTCGGCAGAGCCTTTTTCCTCTACTTACCCGGCGGGTAATGACGGCTCGTTTTGCCG
This sequence comes from Pampusana beccarii, assembly GCA_013399365.1. Lineage (NCBI taxonomy): Eukaryota > Metazoa > Chordata > Aves > Columbiformes > Columbidae > Pampusana > Pampusana beccarii. The sequence goes on along the minus strand of VWYH01011280.1, from coordinate 1,523,857 downwards.
CCCAGCGCAGCGGGAGGCCGGGTCCGCGGTCCCCGCGCCGGGAGAGGGGCGGTAACTGCGGGTGTTACTGCAAGCGGTCACGCGTGCGGAGGTTTTGCGGCAAAAATCGCTTCCCGCCGCGGGTGTCTCGGGCACGGAACGAGGCGGAGAAAAAGTAGAGTGAGCCGTCCTCGTTAGTATAGTGGTGAGTATCCCCGCCTGTCACGCGGGAGACCGGGGTTCGATTCCCCGACGGGGAGGTTGCGCATTATTTTTTCCTTAATTCTTTTTTTCCGCCGTCGAGAAATCTTCCGATTTCTAAAGGAGAAAAAAAAAAAAAGGCAGAGTTTTGTGTCTGCGAACGCAGATCGTTCCTGTGCTCCTAAGAGCTGTCTGAAGTTCACGGGTAGCTTTGTGCACCGCCGGACACCGGCTGCTCGTGTCCCCTCCCGTGCCCGTGTCCCCTCTGCCGTCCCTTCCCTTCTCCGCTGTCCCGGTCACCCCGGTGAAGGACTCACCGCGCAGCGTGGCCCCGGCCGGGTGCGGACCTGGCCGGCAGACAGGGGCACAGACTGCGCGAACGGGGATGTAGCTCAGCGGTAGAGCGCATGCTTTGCATGTATGAGGCCCCGGGTTCAATCCCCGGCATCTCCACTTTTGTTTTTCACCTCACTTATTTGTTGTTTTTTTTTTTTTAACTGCGTGATGGTTTTTCTATCCAGGCTTAAACAACAAAAATCTCCACCGTGAACATGCTGCCCACGGTGACAGTTTCCCAGTGGCAAAAAATGGCTTTTTTGTCACTTGGTTCTCCTCAGGACTATGCAGACACTCAAGATCCTTCTGTCTCTCTGGATATTGAATTTAAACACTAAGGCCCTGCAGATGCAGAGCTGCCCAGAAGGAGGGAAAAAAGCACCACACGCTGAAATGGGGGGCTTGCTGCCCTGCTAACCCTGACACCCCAGAAACAGGCAGAGCTGGCGCTGTGCAAACCTGCGGCTGCTGTTTTATCTGCACCGTTATCATCAACGGATCCAGCTCGCTCTGGTGGGGAGAGCTGACTAGTGACAGATGTAAAATGACATTTCCTGTCAGGGCAGTTAAACCGCTCCCTGCGATGTTTATTTCCTGGTGTTCCTTCTAGTTGCTATTTTGAGCCAAATGTTCGGCCACAGCACTGGTGAAGTGTGAACATCCCTGTTGTAAATGGCTCCCTGGACCGCTGTACTTCTGCACGTGAATACGAGAAAGAGATGGTTCCTGCCCCAGAGAGTTTGTAACAACACTCACAAAGTGACACTTTTGGGCACATAAAATCAAGTCTTGGTCAGTGGTCATGGTCTATTACCTCAGGGTGCTCAGTGGTTGGCTGCCCACCCTAATTAGGTGAAGAACGACACTGCATCACCTGAATTTCTTCCTGCTAAAAAAAATCCATCTTGTCATGCAATACATTGCCATGTGCTTTTTGACTATTTTTAGTCCCGAGTCCTCACTCTGTAACTAAAAGTATAAGCTTACCATCCTTACACACTTTCAGATGAGGAAAGACCTAAATCTCAAAGGCAATTCCAATCTTTTATGTCTATACAGTTCCAAACACACGCAATATAAGCCACTGAGCGGGATTCTAACCTGAGAAGAAAGCACAAGACTTTCACGGTGGTTGAGGTTATTATTACTATTGCAACACTGAGTGTTAATAAACTCAACGGAGCAGCGGTTGAGAAGTTCCCCAGAGCTTTTCCCCCCCATAAACAGCTCCATGTGTCAGCAAATGTTTTCCCTCAAACTGATCACAAAGCTGCTGCCAGGCCTGCGCTCCCTTCCCACTGCTGCGGCTGTTATGGTGTTTTTAGCAGGCAGCGTTTTATCTCGGGTGCCACCAAACGCAGGGTTTTGTAGGTGGATTGAACCGAACAGAGTCTCGCAAATCTTGCAAACAAAGCCCCATTTTGTTCTCAGCAATGCCCTCAAATTGCTGGACGGTTTGACCAGGATGGCACAGGAGCCAACTGGGATCTACCACAAGATGCTCTGTGAGAACAGAGGAAGAAGTAGGCATTATTGTTATTATTATTACTATTACTATTATTATTATTATTTCTGTCTGATTTTACCCCAGTGGCAAGGTCTCAGTCCTGAGTTATAAACTCCATTGTATCTCAGATATATACTCCACTTTAGGTGTGCATGTATAGAGAGATATATATATACATACGCTCACTATACACGCACCTCAGAGCCCACCTCCCGGCAAGGCCCACAGGCAGAGCTGCTCCTCACCCTGCCCCGGGGAAAATCAAGGAGGCGCCTTTGAAACAGGGACTCCACTGTAGGGGCTTAAATCCCTGAATAAAACGTAAGACAGGTAGCTTTAGACATACACTCGAAAGGCTCGGCTGGTGGAAGCACCGCAGCTGCCCCGCTCCGACGGTTCCACGCCAGGTTTTTCCCCGCGCTCCTTTGCGCACTCGCTGCCTCCCGCCAGTCAGGTCGCATGACCTCGAGAAGCGCTGACTCCTCCGCGCTGCCGGACCTCACTCCATTCCAGCCGCACAGTAGAGCTGCGGCGCAACGGAAAAGTAGTGCCGGGCGGAGTGATCTCAACGGCGGGGGCGGGGCGGAAGAGGCTATATAAGGAGTGGGAGGGGCAGGGGTGGTGCAGTTGTAGGTATTCGAGTGTCGGGTGTTTTCGTGCTGTCGGTTTGGCCTGTGAGCCCTGCGGTGAGTGCGCTGTGCCCCGGTCTAGCTCTGTCTCTGTGGGGAAAGCGGCGGGCAGGGCCGTCTGTCGTGGCGGCGGCAGGGCTGAGTTGCTTGCGCGGGCGGGAGGAGGGTGTGTGGTGGTGGTGGGGAAGGGGATGCGGCTGAGGAGTTGGCGGGCTGCGGGCGGGCCCTGGGCCGGGGCGTTCTCGTCTAACTTGGCGGCAGAACCGCGAGGCGGCGGCGAAGATGGGCCGGAGGAGAGGGTACGAGGAGCCGCCGGCAAATGGCGGCCGCGCAGGCGCAGCGGCTTCAAGATGGAGCCGGGCGCGTGCCGTAGGCGGGAAGGAGAAGTGGGCGTGTGGCCCTGCCTTCTCGGTTGTGGGTGGGACTTCCGCTGTGACGTCACTGGGCGTGGGGCGGGGCCGGCGCTGCCGCGGTGGAACTTGGGCTCGGAGCGGCCGCGATGGGAGCAGAGGGACAAGTGACTTAAGTACCGTGATCTTACTTCTTCCAGAGCAAAATGCAGATCTTCGTGAAGACCCTGACTGGCAAGACCATCACCCTGGAAGTTGAGCCCAGTGACACCATTGAGAATGTGAAGGCCAAGATCCAGGACAAGGAAGGCATTCCGCCTGATCAGCAGAGGCTGATCTTCGCTGGCAAGCAGCTGGAAGATGGACGCACCCTGTCTGACTACAACATCCAGAAAGAGTCTACTCTGCATCTCGTGCTGCGCCTCAGGGGTGGTAACTGAACTAGCTGGTTGTTGCTTCCAAGTAGAAGTTTGTCTGCACTTGTTCATTCCAATAAAGTTGTTGCATCCACAGAAGTCTGTGTCTTGAGTTATGTGAACACCTATTTATGCCATCGGCCAAGTCGGGCTGTCTAATAAATGTAATTACATAACTTTACAGACAAAGGTATTGCAAAACCGCCTTACACAAAGCTTAGATGTGCCTGGCAAGCACAACTGCTCCTTCAGCTGCGGTTTCCTGGGGTTGTGTAAGCGTTCTCATAACTGCCTGGAGCTCAGTGCCAGCCTGCGGATGTCGTGCAGCTGTTGGGGTTGTGTAAGCGCATGGATGATGTGACCGTGCCATTGTTTTTTAGCTGGGAGGCTTTGATCGTGCTGCTCTGCCCAGTCATTGGCAGGTCCTGCCCCTGGGGTTTTTGCTTTCACAGCAACAGCCAAAAAAAGAGTGATTCTGCAGTTTCATCAAGGGCTGGCAGCCTGCTCTGGCAGTTGCAATAAATCTCACGGAACTGCTCCATTGTCCTGTAAAAACACTGGCTGAAAGGGAAATATCAAGTATTTTGTGGTGGAGGGCACTGAATGTAGGAGCTTGTGAGTAGTTAAAACACTGTGCTGGGGAGGGAAAGGGGGAGGATGAAGGGTGTAAAAAAAACACACACAAAAAGGTAGCACTTTATAAGAGTGGTGGAATGATTTTTCTTTAAAAGGGGAGGTGGTGGGAGTTGGAATGGAGGTATCAGCTGCTCAGTGACCTCAGTGGGACCCAAAGTGGCCTTGCGCTGTGCAGACCAGAAGGGTGGGATGAGATTTGGCTGAAATTCACTGCTTGTAAATTATTCTTGATTAAAAGCAGTGGAAGATGGTTTTAGTGCCTTGTGGCGCCATAAGTAACAAGTTTGGATGGTGTAGATCTGTGCTGGATGGGAGAAAGCTTTTGAATGCCACTTGGGTTTATTGGTGTTTTAAAGGAAAACTCTCAGATTTGTTTCCAGCAAAATGTTTTAAAGGAAAACATGGCGCTTTGTGCTGGGACTGAGGGCATCGCTGCTGGGGAAATGGGGTCCGGCCAGCAGCTGCCTCTGATGACAGACCTGTTAATTGCTGCAGCAATTAAACAGAGGCAACAGCACCCACATGTCGCATCCTGGAGACAGTGGTTTGCAGGTAGGTGTGCTCCAGTTTCAAAACCCTTTGGCTCAGGTCAACTTCCAGTTTGGACAGCAAGATGATGCACGGAATAGTTCGAAAATAGGCTGCCACAAACTGAACTCTTCATTTTTAAATTTTTTTGCTGACTTCTAGATGCTTTTTAGGGATGAGCCTCAACCAGGCTTTTATTCAGAGCCACTTTAGATGCACAGGATAGATAAAAGGCCCAATTTCTTGGAAAAACAGGTCAGAAGGAGGTGATGGATGTTTTCTTTTCGGGGAGTGCTTGGGCTTAAGCCTGGTGTCACCAGGTGCTGACAAATGGAAAACGCCCAGGCAGGGGCACGTCCCCTTTGGGCAGGGAATCCCAGAGTGTCAGGGATCGGAAGGGACCTCAAAAGCTCATCCAGTGCAATCCCCCGGAGCAGGAACACCCAGCTGAGGTCACACAGAAGGTGTCCAGGGGGTTTGAATGGCTGCACAGAAGGAGACTCCACAACCTCCCTGGGCAGCCTGGGCCAGGCTCTGCCACCCTCACCAGGAAGAAGTTTCTTCTCATATTTAAGCGAAACCTCCTGTGTTCCAGTTTGCACCCATTGCCCCTTGTCCTGTCACTGGTTGTCACCAAGAAGAGCCTGGCTCCATCCTCCTGACACTCGCCCTTTCCATATTGATCCCCATGAATGAGGTCACCCCTCAGTCTCCTCCAAGCTCAAGAACCCCAGCTCCTCCAGCTTTTCCTCACACGGGAGATGCTAAATGTGGGAACGAGCTAAATTGGCTTGTTACGCTTGTCCCCTTTCCAGCGACACCAAATACCTGCTGCGACAACAGGCTCGCACCCACCCTGCTAACGCGGTGGCCACGGAGGGACCCTCTCCCTCCCAGCGGTGGCCTGGGCCAATCTATACACACATATATTTATATATATTTTTATCTATCAACACGGTTCTGTGTTTACCCACACACGCAGTTCCCCCCGGCTCCCCCGCTCCTCACCCCGGCTGCGCGGAGCGGGCGGGGCCGGTGCTGCTGGGCCCCCGGGGCGGTCCCGGCCCCGCTCCGCCCCCCGCCCGCCC
>VWYH01011280.1:1436705-1518112 GCA_013399365.1 Pampusana beccarii | reverse complement strand
TGGGGGCCGGGGGGAGGCCGTGCAGCCGCTGGGGGCTCGGTACGGGGCTGCTGAGCAACCGGGGCGCGGCGCGGGGGCGATGGTGCGGGGTGGGGGGCGCTGGAGCAGGTGCACGTTCTGGGGGGGTTGGTGCGGGGCTGGTGCGCGGTGCAGGGGTGGCGGTGGTGCAAACTGGGGGGTGCTGGAGCTGGTGCATGGCTGGGGGTTTGGTGTGGGGCTGGTGTGCAGCCAGGACCTGGTGCAAGGTGCAGAGGTGAGGGTTGTTCGTGTGGGGGGTGCTGGAGCCGGTGTGCACGCACCTTTTCCATTTATCGTGTAATCCAGAGTGTGAGGCAGCTGAGCACCCAAGGGTCTGTGCTTCAGTGTCGCTGCTGCAGCTTTGAGCAGCCTCAAAATCTTAGTGTGGGCAAATCTGGGCTTTGGATGTTCCACCTTCGGTTCCAGCAAACACATCTGGGTTGAGCAGGCTCCCATCCCTGATTAGCAAGAGGGGTTTTTTGTGTAGCTGGAGTTGGCTGGGGTGACGGTGCTGGTGGTGCTGGGCTGCAGTTTCCCCGAGCACCAACACCAGACCCTCCTGCCTTTACCCACAGCGCCAGTTCTTCTTCCATCAGCGGGCGTGCAGTCTGCCAGGCTCAGGGGCACTCCGGTGAGACGCTTTCCAAACTGGAAATGGGACAGATGATGTGCAGGAGTGCTCTGAAGGAGCCTTGTGCATGGAGCAACCTCCTCTCCTCTCCTCCTAGACTGAAAACCTAAAGAGCTGCCTCTCTGAAGACCTGTCTTATCCACAAAAGGGGTCCTGAGGCCAAAGGAGTGTTTGCCCCCCATGGTTAAGATGTGGGGCTGTAGGCAGAGTTGTTGGTCTGTTCAGTAAACGCTGCACAATCTTGGGAACGAGTGTTACTGTCCTTGCTGTTGGGACACCAGTTATTCTGCTGTAACAAACCAATTGGCTCGTTTCCACAATTAGCCAAGTCTTTTTCTCCCTGCCCAAAGGAGATGTTACCCCCACCTGGGCATTTCTCTGGGCTTGCACCTACCCAGGCCTGCACCTGGAGACGTGCTCCTGATGAAAGAGGTGAATAGATGCTCCGCAGCCCATGGTTGTGGTTAGATGTGAAGCAAAGTCTTTACTAAAAATGAACTTCTGCAGAAATGTGTCTTCTGGAAGTGCTGCTGCCTGGGTGAAGCCAGACAGTCCTGTGGCTTAAGCAGTGAAGTCAATCTTTGTCCACCTTCATGGATGTCAGGAGCTGGTACCTACAAATAAAAGGCCAAATGGCAGAACAGGAGTGACATTTTTGGTGCAAAAATTTTTTGGTCCTCTTTTTAGCCAATCATGATTCTCTCTACCTGAATAGCTAATTCCTAATAACTTGCAGTGAGAACAGAAGATGAGAAAAGACCTTGTTTGCTCCTGGGTCTGGAGAAGCAGGATTTGGGCACTGCTGATGGAGCTGCTGCTCCAATGGTCCCGTCTGGAGAACATGAGCAGTAGCCGGTTCCTTTCAGTTCCTCAGGAACAAAGATCAGTGTGATGAGGAGTCAAACCTCTCAGTGGCAGTTTGTAACCCGTCTAAGTGAAAAATTTCCTATTTTTATTTCAGACACATGACCACGTTTGCTTTGACTTACAAGTAGCTTAATTCTGAGGCTACCCTGTGAGGTAGATCTTACTTAGCAGCATCTGTGGAGTACCTGGAGCTGCTGTGTGCAGATGGGAGAGGGCTGAGAAAGGCAGCTGGGATGCAGCTCCATCCGGCTGGGTACATATTGTATAAATAAATACATATGCAACAAGGGATCTGGGGAGTGCAAGGCAGAATAAGCAAGTAAAAGAGATGTGGCTGTTCCTACTCTATTGGACACTTGGGAGTGAGGATTATAAAACAGGCTAAATCAGATCTTGTCCTCTCACTGGTGGGAAGGGTTTGCTAGGTGGGTTACAGCTGTGGAGATCTGCTCAGGAGCAGGGTTTGCGGGATCTGGGCTTGAGCGAGAGGCTTGAGAAGCCCTGCTGCTTGTGGATGGCACGATCTTGCTGGAAAAATGGCTAAAGAAAGATGAAGCATTGCAGGAGAGGCTCCAGCAGCCTTTCTTCTCAACCCCCTGTGGTAGAAAAACCCATGTGCAGTCAGGCTGAGCTGCTCCAGGGCAGGAGAGCCATGGTGGGGAGCTGGATAATGCCCACGTGCCTTCACCAATTAGTGCATCCAACCCGCTGCCATAAGCTGGCTTGGTTACTTAACCATGGCACGGTGTTGTGCTTGCAGAGGAAGCAGTTTATGTTGGAACACACCCCTAATAAATGCTGAGGAAGGAACAGGCTGTTGTCCCTAGGGCAGCCCCCGGGGGGGAGCGAAGCTGAATGTGCCCATGTGCAGCTCCTGGGCTGGGAGCTGGTGATGGTTTGAGTGACGTTTGGGCTTCCGCGGGCACTTTGCAGCAAACGGGGCAGTGATACGGACACCACACTGTGTGATGTGTGCTGTGTGCTGCCTTTGGCCTGCTCTGTGACCAGCTGTGGGTCACGGTGGGACGGCAGCTGGGAGGAGGCAGAGGTGTCCTGCGTGGGGCCGTTGGACACAGCTGGGTCACAATCACTGCTTTTTGGGAATCTTAGAGTCATTTTGGCTGGAAGAGACCCTCAAGGTCATTGAGTCCAACCATAACCAAACTCTGGCACTAACCCATGTCCCTGAGAACCTCATCTCCATCTGTCCAACCCCTCCAGGGGTGGTGACTCCACCACTGCCCTGGGCAGCCTGTTCCAATGCTTAACAACCCTTTCTGGGAAGAAATGGTTCCTAACGTCCAATCTAAACCTCCCCTGGTGCAACTTGAGGCCATTTCTAGTGGGTCCTCCCTGCTGGTACCCAAATATTGTGCGGATGAAGGTGCCACCTCTACCAGCTCCTGGCTGCTTGGGGCTGTCACAGCTGGCGGACAGGCGGTGGCCTTTGGGACAGAGTTGTTTGTGCCAGGCAAGTCAAACATGCAGAGCCGTGAATAATTCAGTGCTGGCTTGTCTAGCAAGCCTCCAGCACATCAAAACAGCTCCGAAATCCTACGGGGAGGATCTGTAAAGCTGAGCCAGAACTAAAAAAATACAGATATCCCGTGGCATGAACTGGATGCTTCCTCACGCATAAGAGTTTCTGGTTTAGATCTGGCTCAGTTTCAGTTTGCATAATGCCTGGATGCACTGGAGAGCCCTGGCTGGAGCAGCCTTCGGCTGGGCCCGACGTGGGGTTGCGGGTGGACGTGCTCAGCCGCAGCCACCGAGCCAGAGAGTTGCGTCTCCTGACTCTTCAATTTTTTCCTCCCTTCTTGCAGAACGTCAGGATTGACCCCAGCAGCATCTCCTTCAGCATGTGGAAAGACATTCCCGTTCCTTTCTACCTGTCGGTGCACTTCTTCGAAGTGCTGAACCCCAAGGAGGTCCTTCAGGGAGCGAAGCCGGTGCTGAACGAGCGTGGACCCTACGTTTACAGGTCAGGTGGCGCTTGCGGTCCAGCTCTGTGTGAGCCCGGCCACCATCCTGGCTGACTCCTCTGGCAGGGTTTTAAAGTGACCCAGTTGTTCTGTACTTGCTCTGATCTTGCTAAAGCTACAAGCAGGACCTTTGGCCACCGGGGTGGTAAGGCCGGTCTGTGCTTCACTGCGTTGTGGAGCTCAGTGCCATGCTGGGACCTGTTGGGCAGCCAGACCTGGGTTGGTATGGTCCAAACACAGGCATGGGGGATGTTGGTGTGATGCTGGGCAACCTCCATCTGCAGGGTGGACTTGTTCCATCTTCACTGTGCATTTAAGAGGCCAATGCCAGAGGAGGAGTCACCTCAATACCAGACTTCATGAATTGGCCTAAGGCCTCTTGTCTAACATGAGGCCCAGAATTTGCCTAATGTTAATGCTCTGGTCACAAGAGCTGGTACGGAGCACTACAAGTTGCTCAGGCTCACCTACAGCAGGGCTGAAGCATTTGCCATGGCTGAGGATGGTGGTTGAAGCCCTAGATGCTTCTCTGGACCTGAAAAATGAAGTGATGGTTGATGTTTTGTTGAGCACGTGAACTTACCCATAAATAGTGATATTCAACACGTGTAGTGCCTACACACATAGGCTAAGTTAGGTCAGCAGCCTAAGCAAGCTCATGTGGGAAGATTACTGGTTTAATCCAAAGCTGTTTGAGCAGGGCTGGGGGAAACCTGGCAGTATGTATATGTCCCCGTTTCCTCTGGGCTTGCCAGGTCACCCCACAAAACCACGTGGATTCTGTATGTTGTGATCCCATCAGTCACTTGGCTTGGGGAAAAGGCTTCACTTACTGTAAATAAGAATAAACAAAGGGGGCAAAGCTTATTAGTGTTCTTTTGTTCCCGCTGAGCAAGATTAGTGCCCTTCCTTCATGTGGGCCATAAAACAGAGGCTCCACAATAAAGGACCTTGTTTTTGCTGGTGAGTTGAGCTTCAGCTCCCTCGGGAGCTGTAACAGGCTCGCGGTGTTGGGGACAGCTCACGCTACGGTGGAGCATTGCAGCCCCATGAGACCCGTGGCACAGAGAGAAGGGGAGCGGTGCAGAGATGGCAGGGCCCAAAACCTCGAGGAGCAGGAGAACCACGGGGCCGTGTACAGGATCAAGCTGCCCTGAACCTGGGAGCCATCAGGGAGCTCTGGGGCAAACCGGTGTGGGCTCACTGGTAGGGCTTGTTTGGTCCTCTCCTGTTCTGCAGGTTGTTTTGTTGTGCGGTTGGTGTAGATCGGCTTAGCTGGGTGTCTCTCTGGCAGAGCTGGGCTTTTCATGGCTGTTGGCAAAGTGACAGAGAATATTTGTTCTTTTGTCTCGATCTTCTCATCAGCTGGGTTGTGAGTTGGGAAGAAACACTTGGTATCTGCGCATTGCTGCAGAATCCACTGCATGGCGGGAGGTTCCCATCGTCTCTCCCATCTCTTTGCAGAGAGTACAGGTATAAAACAAATATCACATTCCATGACAATGACACCGTCTCTTTCCTGGAGTACCGGAGACTCTTCTTCCAGCCAGACTTGTCCAACGGTACGGAAGAAGACTACATTGTTGTGCCAAACATTATGTTGATGGTAAGAACTTGCTCCCTGGGTCGACAGCAACTTCTGAGCTTGCGGGGAGGGAATTGATGCCAAATGCTGATTCAAGCTTGCTTTCTTGCAGGCCTTAAGGCTAATCAACCAACCAGGTGGTTAAGCTTATAAAAGTTTTCTGCTTTCTGGGTGTTGGTTGTTGTGTTGGGCTGTTGCCCTTCTGAAAGCAGAGTGTGCAGAGGGGCTGGCAAAGCATCTGGGCTCGAATCTGCAACCTCGTCTGAGCATCTTCCAGGTGAAATGAAGCCTTGAGAGCCCTCAGCTGCTTTGTTCCCTGACTGGAGATAAACGATGAACCTCAGTTTGTCCAAAGAATTTCTCTAGGGCTATTGATGGGTGCAGGAGAAAGACCTTGCTGAGCACTGAAGATGCATTGCTTATCTTTGGTAAAGACGGTGCTCTTATCTCAGAGGTTTGTTTTCTTCCCAGGGAGCAGCTGTAATGATGGAAAACCTGCCAAACTTCGTGAAGATTATACTAAGTGGAGCCTTGGCTGGCCTGAAACAGGAGGCGTTCATGAACCGGACGGTGGGGGAGATCATGTGGGGGTATGACGACCCCCTTGTAGACACAATCAATGCGATTGTCCCCGGCCTCATCCCTTTCAAGGGGAAATTTGGCTTATTTATAGAGGTGAGTAAACTGTTGGTTGGGAACACTAAAATCACAGCAATGTTTGTTTTGTGGATAGCCCAGATGCTCAGTTCCCTCACAAACTGTTTGGAGCAGCCATGTGTAGCTGGTGGTGGTTGTGTGAGGCTGACTTAATTCTCTCCTCAAGCAGAAGCGCATGTGTTGGAAGCTGTCGCTGGCAGCTGAAATAATAAAAATGCAGGAGGTTGTAGTATGTGAAGTACCCCTAGAGCTGATGAAGCATGCAAAGTCATTAACATGTTGCAGTCTTGCTGTGTATAATGGACTAAAAGCGGGTTTCTTCTCTCTGCAGTTTAACAGCTCCCATTCAGGACTATTCACAGTGGACACAGGCATGAAGAACATCAGCAGAGTTCACATGGTGGATACATGGAATGGACTAAAGATGGTAAGTGTTGGGCAGCAAACCTCAAATACGGGGGTGATGCCTGATCTAAGGCAAGATAAACTGAAAGCTCTCGGTGCTGTTGTATCTCTGGGTGATAGTTTGAAGGCAAATTTCTATGGGACTTCAACTGCTGCAGCTTCTGTTCTAGCAAATTGCCAGAAGGCAGCTGTGTGAGAAGAGGCTTGTCATGAAGGTTTAAGTTCAGCTCATGCTGTTGGAGCTGGTTTCTTCTGATGGTTGAAGTCCCAGGCTCCTGTGGCCTGTGTTTAAGGCATGATTTTAAATACTCTTGTTAAAGGCGTGTTTATTCTTCCCTTGTGGAATTACAGTCCTAACTAAACTCAACTGAATCTACAGATCAACCCCTGCGGGAGCACTTGGGACAGGTGGATCTTGTCCTGTTTTTTCCATTAACTGAGCAAATGTTTGAATGGGGAAGCTTTTGGAAGCCAACTCTCCAGCAAGCTTGTCCTTCTCAGCTCTTCTCTCTGCATCTGTCCTGTAGGTGAACTACTGGCGGAGCAACGAGTGCAACATGATCAATGGGACAGCAGGGGAGATGTGGCCGCCGTTCATGTCCCCGACGTCGCTGGAGTTCTACAGCCCTGATGCCTGCAGGTGAGGCCACAGCTGCCAGCTCGTCCCCGCGCAGGTGGCAGGAGGTGCAGCACTCGTCCTGTGCGCACAGAGCCCCTGTGCAGTGACACAGAGGGCTCAGGACTTTTTTCTGTAGTTAAAGTTCAGCTGCAGTTCCGTGTTGCAGCGTCTGAGCTTTGCGAACAGTGTAGCTGTCTAATGAGCAGCAACTTGCGGTGTGCGGAAATACCTTCCAGGGCACTGGAGAAGTCTAACTTGTCTGTGTTGAATCAGTAGAAAATAACCAGTTTAGAGAGGATGTGGGAGGTAAGAGGGGGAAGCAAGGGTTGTTATAAGGAAATGCAGCTGTTACTAATTGTGGAACCATTTCAGCCAACTAAATGCTTGCAGAAATGGTGTTGGGGGGGCTTGTGCCACCATTTCCAGGCTGCTGCTTTTTTTTGTTTTGTTTTGCTGCCCAGTTCAAGCATTACCGTGCACTTCTGTCCTGTATGAGACACCCTGACCCTAGCTGGTCACACAGGGGTTGGAGTGTCCTGCAGAGTCCCCTGTGCGGCAGCTCCAGGGGAGGGGAGGCCAGGAGGCAGGCAGTGACACAAAACCCTGTCCCCAGCTTAGGGAAGATAATGTTAATTCAGGCTTTGTAGATAGTGCTGCAAAACAAGCAAGTGCTCGTGTTGAACAGAGAACAATGACCTCTTCATCAGAGCAAGTGAAGTCAGCTGAGCCGCATGTTAGTGGAGGAATTCCTCTACACAAGGGACATGAGCAAATACCAAAATGACCCGGAGTCAAGGACTTACAGGGGAGTTTACCAGTAATTGAAGCTTAAATACACATACCCATTTCTGTAAAACTACAGAAATCTTCTAGGGAACAGAGCATGTTTCCAGGCAAGGCATAAAGTGGAGGAAACCAAGCTTGGTGTTGTATTTGTGCAGGAGACTCCTGACAGACAGTGCTGAGGGAAGCGGTTCTGCCTCGTCACCAGGCAGCACTGTCTCTGTTCCCCAAATTTCTGAGCATCTCTGCTAGCTGGCCTGGCTAGGAAGGACTCACAAACACCAGCTGGTAGGCTGAGAGCCTGTCTGCATTTGCTGCAGGGCATGCTGGGCTCATCTCCTGCGCTGTTTGCACGTTAAGTGCAGTTGATGCTGAGATGCAAGGTAGGCAAGGCTTGATCCTGCCGATGTGCTGCAGCAGCCTCTGCCTCCTTGCTGGAAGGTGAGCACAGCCGAGAGATGCGCACGTAACTGCTGAGCGTGCCCTGGATCCCCCATCCTCGGTCCTGGTGTCAGAAGGCGGCTGTAGGAATAAGCATCCCTTGGCCTGCCCATGCTGTCTGCACCCCCGCAAGCCTCGCTCGAGTGGGAGGGGAGCAAACTTCCCTCCTGGAAACTGGCATCTATCCTGCCCAGCTGGTAGCAATAGTGCAGCGTAACATCACTAGCACTGTTGTATCAAGAAAAAAATTCCTGCTAAATAATGTAGTAAACTTTTCAGCTCTCCTGACAACTGATACGCTGGAGTTGTGCTGCAAAAGGTATTGAGCCAGTGTCCATCCTCTGTGACAGACCACCTCGGAGCCAAGGCTTGCACAAAGCGGGTATTATCTCTCGGAGAGTGGCCCTGGGGATTACTAGTTGCTTTTAAACAAATCTCATCTGGATACTGCAAACAGACTTATAAGCCTGTGGTTTCTCTCTGTAACTAGTCCTGACCAACCCTTTATCTGTGCTTAAAATATAGAAAGCAAATGGCTTAAATGTTCATTCCCCATCCAAAGCAGTGCTCTGAGTGTTTATCTTGATCTCAAAGTCTAAGTTACATTGCAACTGCATCTTATCCAGCCAAGATAAGACTCTGGTTCTGGGCTGGGAACCTGTTGGCTAATCCTGATCCTTCTCCACTGAACCCTTCCAGATCCATGACACTGGTGTACGAGCAGTCCGGGAAGTTCCAGGGTGTGCCCACCTATCGCTTCGTGGCACCCAAAACCCTCTTTGCCAATGGCACAGAGTATCCACCCAACGAGGGCTTCTGCCCCTGCATGCAGTCCGGCATCCTGAACGTCAGTACCTGCAGGCACAGTAAGCCCTTTCCTCCTCTTTTCCTCCCGTCATACCAATATTAACCTGTGGGGATGCCATACGAGGTTGGGTCGCTGCAAAATGGGCTCTGCTGTCTGCCGGAGGGCTAATAGGTAGCTCTGGGGCCTGGGTATACAACATTTGTGTTTGCATTCCCATAGGCATCTCAGCAAAGAGGGAAAATCCGTGTGCCCGAAGCCCCCTTGGTCCACAGCCCTGTGGCAGTGTGGGGTTTGTGGGAATGGCCAAGGATCCAGTGGGAGTATTACAGCCCTCCGTGCTGAGGAGGGAACAAGGGCAGGAAGGGGCAGGCCCTGCCAAATTAAATGTTAACTTTGGACACTGAGTGCAGGCCGCACAGGAGTGAGAATTCAGGCTTCAGGTCCTAACCTGTGTCTGGGTACAGTGAGTTACGATGGCGTTGTGTGGTGCATGGGGGAAGAGGGAGGCTTAAATGTCAGGTCTGAACCCTTCCAGAGCAATGGAGCAAGCGGCAGGAAGGGTTGGGGAAGGAGCTTTCTGGTTGAGAGGAGAAAAGTATAAAAGCCCGTTCAAAACAAGTGCTGCAATGGCTTAAAAACCTCAACAAAAAAAGTCGCAGATGGTTTTGGATGAGCTCAAGGTGTCTTTGTTCTCATCCAGATGCACCGATGTTCATTTCCCATCCTCACTTCTACAACGCCGACCCAAGCCTGCTGAACGCCGTGGAAGGTCTGCACCCCAGCAAGGACAAGCACGGTCTCTTCCTCGACATCCACCCGGTGAGTCTCGAGCCCAACGGGGTCCTCGCCCCACCGAGGGGTCTCGCCTTGACCCAGTGGGCTGAGGAGGGGCCCTGGCCACCAGCTCCCTGGTGGCTTTGCTCTGCTCGCGTGGCACTCATTGGAGCAGGTTCCATAGTGCAAAGACTGGCAAGGACATGTGCAGATAAAAATGTCAAAGCCATAAACTAATAGAATAATTAGCCTGGCTTCTAGAGAATTGCAGAGCTAATTATAAGTGTAATTGTTTCGATAAGCACAGTCGAGTTCTTTTCCCTGACTCAGGTCTATAACGCCAGGAGTTGTATCCAGCAGCAGCCCAGTTACGCCCCGAATCTGCAAACATGTATTGCCGTGAGAGCTGACTGGCAAAGTCTGAAGACCATGATGTAGCTGAAGCCATCACCCCCATTTTTGGACTGGCTTCTTCCAATCTCTCAGCCTGTCCATCTAACCGGTGGCTTTCGCTCTGGCCTGCTGCTGCGTTACACCTCTCACATCTGCAGCATAAGGGTGAATTCACCCCTCCGGTGCTGATGAGATGGGGTGTCCTGAGCCATCGTTGTCCCAGCTGCTGGTGGGGAGGGGACTTTAGGATCTTCCACCTATAGCGTGTATTGCACGTGGTCAGATTTTCCAAATGTTTGGTGATGTTTGAAGCAAGAAACTGATTCTCCCTCTTGAGGTGAGGTAAGCTGTGCTTGTTATCTAGGCATTGGGTTCTCTCTGCTTTGCTTATCGCAGTTATGGAAAATCTAATTAAGTTTATTACAGTATCAAACATCTACTGATAACAGTACAGTTAACTATATCCTTATCTAGCTGCAGTCTGAGTATAAACAGGGGCAATCCAACAAAACTCTGCCCTTAAAAGTGTCTTGCAAAACTGCAGTGTCAGGAGAAACCAGTGTCTTAATGAGTGTCAACAAGACCAACTTTGAAGTGTGTTGTTTTCGTGGTCTTAGGGTGTTGCTGAACAGTGGTATCTGTTGGTTTCTATTTCTGCGACATGTTTTGTACTTTGCTGTCTGCATGAGTCGTTTGCATTGATGCATTTCCATCTTCCTGCTGGTAGGATGAACAACAGAAGAGGCTTTTCAGGCTTTGAAAACCACTGAAGTTTCTATTAAAACACCCTGCCTAGGGAGCACCCAGAGCAGCTGTGATGGAAAGCAAAGGGTTGCTCTTCTGCAAAGCTCTCCAGCCAAATTTTGGCTTTACTGATGAACTGGTTGGTCTCTCCCTATGCAGATGACAGGCATCCCCATGAATTGTTCCATCAAGCTCCAGCTGAACCTGTACATAAAGCAGGTGGTTGGTATCATGTAAGTACTCACCTTTTAGAAGCGTCTATCTCCCTTCCTTGAGCAGGGTGTACTGCTGATGCTGGGGTCGCTGCGGAATTTACTAATTTACTCTCCCCAAAGATGAAGTCGCTTTAGCATGACCCGTTGTCGTGGTTCCAGCAGCCAGCCGGCCGGTGTGGTGACATGGCGGCTGTTCTGGTGAGCTCCAGCCGCTGTCCTCTAGCCGTGCGGTGTGTGGCTGCCGCTTTGCTCGGCTCCTGCCGCGTTCTTGCCGCTGACCAGACAGCCGATGCACGGGTGTTCCTCCTGGTGAACAAATCGCATCTGCCTGCAGGGTTGGCCGTTGAAGCCTGTGTCCAAAAAGACACTTTCAGCTTTGGGGTGGCACCCGCTGCTGTTGTCAGGGGGTTAAGCACAGATGGAAGCGTAAGCTCCGCTCTCCCATGAAAAGCCCAGGTTGGAGCTGGTCCCTGGAGGGGGGAGCAGCTCACTGAAGCAGCAGGAGTTGCTACCTCCTCACACTGGTTTCCTGGCCATTATTGGTCTGTCAGACCTGTCCCTTTAGGAGGAATTATGGCACTAATTGTGGTGTGATCAACCAGAAATCTAAATGTGTGTATTTTTTTTTTTTTTCCTTCCCCCTTAGCCAAACAGGGAGGATTAAACCGGTGGTCCTGCCGCTTCTGTGGTTTGGAGAGGTGAGCTGCCTTCCTTGACCTGATTCCACAGGGCCTCTCCTGCAGGAGCGAGGAACGGCTTCCCCATCACCCAGTGCTGGGGAAACTCCACTTTGGATAAAGCCTTAAGCCAGCTAGACTAATTAAGCCCCAACAGAAGGCTTTGTAATACTTGGCTGTGTCATTAATCCCTCTGAGCTGAACAAACCCTGCACTATACTTGGTAAACCTCTGGCTCTGTCCTAGATGTGGGGTTAAATAGGGCCCAGAACGGAGCTGCCAGCATCCCTGTGCTGCTGTGGGCTGGGGAGGGCAGTCTGCAGCTGTGTGCCTGTCCAGCTGGCTCCAGCTACTTAGGAAGAGCTTCTAGCCTGACTGAATCTGGCCTAAATTCCCTAATCTGTGGTGGGACAGGAGTTCCCCAGCTAGTCTGTCTTGGCCCTGGAAGGGAGGGAAATGCCACTGACAGTTTTGCTTTTTTTGAGCAGAGTGGATACATTGAAGGCTCCGTCCTGAAGCAGTTTTACACCAGCCTGGTGCTGATCCCGTCTGTGCTGGAATACCTGCAGTATATCTTCCTTGGGCTGAGTGTCCCGCTCATTATCTCAGCACTTGTACTCCTGGCAATGAGTCAGGTAAGAACTTGAAGGTGGCTAATGAGAAATGCTGTTGGCCAAATCAGACTTAATCAGATGATGTAGATTGGGCTGGAAATCTAACATGCCTGAGGAAACATTGGCTGATGCCACAAACAATGTCCTAATGGTGCCAGCACATGGCAGCAGGACTTCCTTGGCCACCTAGACATTGGGCTGCAAGTAGATGACATAAAAGAGTTTCTGGCCGTCTCAGTGCACAAGTGATGGAAGTGGGTTCCTGTAGGAGGGGATGTTCCTCAGCTCATCCAGCTCATGAAAGAACAAGCCCAGCTCATCAACCCAGCCTCCAGAGAAAGCAGCGGGTCTGTGCCATTGCACAAATCTGTGCATCTCTGCAGAGTCCCAGCATTTTCTAATCTGAACAGAGCCTTCTTGAGGGGATGTAGCTACTTGAGTGTAGCTTGTTCACGAAGGAAATGAAGTCACTGTGCTCTTGCAGAAGGGACATAGACGCTGTGGCTGCCTCTCAGCCCAGCCCAGACCCTGCCTTTCCCTGGAAACTCACTTGTTTCCCTGCAAACTATTCCAAATAGCACTGGAAGTTAAACCCTTTGGGTTTACTGGGAAGTGGGGACCTTTGAAGCCCCCAGGGAGCTGTCAGCGGGGCAGAAGTCGGCCTGCGATGGGCAGTGAGGGTGCCCGGCTGGTGCATGAGTCTGGTCTGAGCTGTAAGGACAATGTAAAACAGCTAAAATGCCTGATGGAGATCTGTAGCTTCAGCTCCAAAACGTTCATCTGATAACACTAAGCTCTCTAAAAGTTTTAGCTCTTGAAGTAGAGATCTAGCTGCCTAACCTGCAGCAAAGCAAGCTTATTTAGTTGTGCGCTATAGTCAGGTGGCTTGAGCTGGATCTAAAGCTACAGAAGTGAAGAGGCTTCTTGTGGGGATAAAAATGCAATGTGTAGGATGAGAGTGGGCCAAGGGGAGAGCGCATGCGAGGGGCTGCTTTTGTGCAGCTTCCTGTAACTGCCCCTATGGAAACACTAATGCAAACCCACTTTAAATAGCGCCAGGGTTCTCAGAGTACCACGTAATTGGATTTTAACCAAGCCTACAACTGCTTAATTGACTTAAGCGCATGATCCCAAATCCCCTTGTTCCTCCACACGCTGCCCTGGAGGTTCGGAGTGATGCTGGGCCTAGTGCTCAGCGTTAAACCCTCCCGGGTTGGTCAGGCTTTGTGTGCTGGGCCCCTCTACCTTGGCAAATGCAAGTGATTGCTGGCAAAGAGACTTCACTCTGTGCATCTGAAAAATGTCTGTATTTGCTGGACAGCTATTTCTAAGACCTTGTGCAGCCCTGGGCTGGCATTTCCTCAGCGTGCTTTGTGCAAATCTTAATTCCTGGTATCAAAGAGCCTTAGCCATGCCAGAAACGGTCAGGAAGAAAAGCTGGATTTTGAATTCCCTCAAGTCAACTGAATATCTGCTTATAAAATATCCCAAACCCAGCCATAAGCCAGCTGTATCTGGGTGCTCAGCCAAAAGTGTCATGAAATGCTATAACTAAAAATCAACTGCGGGAAGTGCCTGGCTACCTGGAATGTGATTAAAAAGCCTCAAATTACCCTATAAATCTCTGAGGAAGCTTTGCAACAACACGTTAAAGTCTGCCTAATGAACAGATAAGAGCTCGTAAACGGGAAGACAGCAATTTCCAGCCAAAGGTGTGTTCCTCATTTGATTGAAGTGTTGCTGATCTAGCAGTGATTGCTTAATCATGCACCGTCCTCCCTCTTGAAGTCACGGGTTATGTCATGGGGGACGCTGAGCGGGGTCATTGTCCCCACCTTCACGTGTCCATCTGCCAGCGCGAAGGTCTCCCTGAACCCAGCTCCTTCTTGGAGTATCTTGGGTGCCTCTGGCTTCTGGAGGGAGCAGCGTGCTCTAAACCCGGTCCAGATGAGGTACTGTGAAAGACTTAAATCTTAGTCTAGCTTATAG
This sequence comes from Pampusana beccarii, assembly GCA_013399365.1. NCBI lineage: Eukaryota > Metazoa > Chordata > Aves > Columbiformes > Columbidae > Pampusana > Pampusana beccarii. Next base: position 1,503,910 of record VWYH01011280.1, on the reverse strand, counting down.
TGGAGCCAGTTTGAAATGCATCTGTTGGACCTGCCGTTCTAAAAAAAAAATGCATAAATCTGTACAGGCATAAAAAAATCCCATGCCCAGATGCAGCACTGTAGCTCTCCTCTGCTAACGTGGCCTAAAGCCTGTGTGGTGATGCATTTAAGAGGCAAACAGACCATTTTAAAACTGGCTTGACATTGACCAAAATCTTAAATAGGACTTAGTTTAACCTAAATTTTGAAATCTTCATTAATAACTAGATTCTAGTTAAACAGTGATTTATTTTTTAAAATCTCCTCCTAAAATTGGAACCCCCATGGAATTCATGTCCAAGTGCACCATAAACTAGCCTGATTGTCTTCTAGGAAAAATGCTCTTTATTTGGGAGTAGCAATAAAAAGAACTCAGACAGTAATAAGGCCAACCAGGCCGCCTCTGCCAAAAAGCTGCCTCCAGTTAAGGGGACGGTGTTGCGGGAAGCCAGACTGTAGGTGGGTACCCAACCAAGGTAACACGCTTTTCTCTCATCCTGATTTGATTCAACTTCGCTTAAAACCAATCAAACAGAAATGTTTACTGCCCACAGCTACCAGACATGCCCTCTTGGCAAGCTCTGATGTGATGATGTTGTCTCATGGCTTTATTCAGGGCAATTTATGTGTCTTAATACTCACACTTAACCAGGCTGCAAGCACACGCTCTTATTGTTTCTCCTGGTGTACCTGGTCTGCAGCCCTAATGATATCAGTGGGGATCAGGGTGAAAAGTAGGACTGATGCGAGGAAATGCTTTTCCTGCCTATTTCCATGTGTTTGAGATCCAGAGGTAAGTTTTTGAATGGGTAAAAACTCGTGGTGGTAACAGGTAGTCAACTGGTGGGTGTCACTCCCCTCCTGCATGCAGGGAGCCCTAATGGAAAGGCTTTCAAGAGGGAATTTGCGATGTATAAAATATCTGGGTTTGTATTACAGGATCACAATCACTGAATCGCTGAGGTTGGAAGGGATCTCTGGAGGTCATCTAGTCCATGCCCTATGATGCCTAAGCAGGGTCACCTGGAGCTGGTTGCCCAGGACCATGTCCAGATGTCTCTTAATATCTCCAGGAATGGAGATTCCCTGACCTCTCTGGACAACCTGTTCCAATTTTTACAGCTTTCACAGTATAAAAAAAGTGTTTCCTAATGTTCAGATGGAACCTCTTGTGTTTAAGTTTGTGCCTGTTGGCTCTTGTCCTGTCCCTGGACACCACTGAGAAGAGCTTGGCTCTGTGTTTACACCCTCCTTTCAGATACTTGGACACATTGCTAAGATCCCTCTTCTGTTCTCCAGGCTCTCTTGGGCTTTGGTCACATGAGAGATGCTCAAGTCTCTTAATCATTTTAGTGGCCCTTTGCTGGACTCCTGATGCAGCCCAGCATACAATTAGCTGCCTTTGTTTCACTCATGTCCAACTTGGTGTCCATCAAGACCTTCAGGTCCTTTTCTGCCAAGCTGCTTAGAAATTGGGTGGCCCCTAACATGTACTGATGCATGGGGTTGGTCTTCCCCAGGTGCAAGACTGCACAGCCTCTTGTTGAGCCTCATTACGTTCTTGCCAACCTATTGCTCCAGCCCATTGAGGTCCCTCTGGAGGGCAGTGTGACCCTCTGGTCTGTCAGCCACTCCTCACAGTTTTGTGTCATCTGCAAACTTGCGGATTGTTAATAAAGATATTAAACAGGGTTGAACCAAGTATTGACCCCTGATGCACGATGCCAGTTACTGGCCTCCAACTAGATGTGATGCCACTTCTCATGACCCCCTTGGCCTGACTGTTCAGCAGATTTTCAATCCACCTCACTGTCTGCTTATCCAGCCCATATTTCATAGCTTTCCTATGAGTATCTTATGGAAGACTGTGTTGAAAGCCTTGCTTAAGTTCGGGGAGACACCATCACTGTTCTCTCCTCATCTTCCAAGCCAGCCATTTAATCATAGAAGTTTATCAGGTTGGCCAAGTGTGATTTTCACCTTGGTGGAGTCATGCTGACTACTCCTGATGACTTTTCTTGTTGTTCATGTGCCTGCAAATGGTTCCTAGGATTAGCTACTCAGTCACCTTCACAGGGGTTGAAGGGAGGCCGATTGTTCTGCAGTGCCCTGGGTCCTCCTTTGTGAACTTCTTAGAAACAGGTGTGGCACTTGCTTACTCCATTATTTGGGCACCTCTCCCCGTTGCCAGGATTATTCCAAGATTACGGAGAGTGGCATAGAAATGTGTTGTGGTTTAGCCTGGCAGGCAGCTCAACACCACACAGCCATTCGTTCACTCCCCCGCAGTGGGATGAGGGGAAACAACTGGAAAAAAGGTAAAACGCAGGGGCTGAGATAAAGGCAGTTTAGCAGGACAGAAAAGGAAGTTATAATAATAATTAATAATAAAAGAATATACAAAGCAAGTGATGCACAACGCAATTGCTCACCACCCACTGCCCAGCCAGTCCCTGAGCAGTGCCCACTGGCCCCTGGTCAACTCCCCCCAGTTTTATACACTAAGCATGACATCATATGGTATGGAATATCCCTCAGGTCAGTTGGGGTCAGCAGTCCTGCCTGTGTCCCCCTCCAACCTTTTGTGCACCCCCAGCCTCCTTGTTGGCAGGGCACGATGAGAAACTGAGGAGTCCTTGGCTTAGTGTCAGCCCTGCTCGTCAACAGCTAACAGAGCAGCGTGTTATTGACATTGTTCCCATCCTAAATCCAAACCACAGCACTATACTAGTTACTAGGAAAAGAAAATAACCCTGTCCCAGCCAAAACCAGAACAAAATGACATCAGCCAGTTCCCTCAGCACTCATGGGTGCATCCCGTCGGGCTCCATGGATTTATGGATGTCTAGTTTGCTTGAGTGTTTTCTGACCTCATCTTCTTCCAAAAAGGGTTTGTCTTCCTTGCTCTGGACTTTCCTCCTGGTCTCTGGGGTCCTCTGCCTCATTCAGCAACAGGCCCACATGTCTCCTAGTCTTCCTTTTGTCACCTGGGTACTTACAGAAGTCCTTCTTGTTGTCTCTGATGTCCTTGCCCAGATTAAATTCCAGCTGGGCTTTGGCTTTCCTAACTGCATGCTGGGATGGGGCCTCTGTATTCCTGCCAGGTCACCTGTCCCTCCATCCACCTTCTCTATGCTTCCTTTTGCATCTGAGTTTGGCAAGGAGCTCCTTGTTCATCCACACAGGCCTGCTGGCGTTTTTGCCTGACTTGGGATGCTTGTTGGGATGCTCCCCTCTTGAGCTTGGGGAAGGGAATCTTTGAATGCCAGTTATCCTTCTTTTGCCATGACTATCTCCCTCCACCTGAGCTCTGTAGTCACTTTTGATGCTTTCCGGGTGGCCCTGGTGGTATCATTGGTGCCCACGCAGAAGAAGCAATGGGTAACAGTCAAAGGGTTGGACAAGCCTCACAGTCCCTCCACAACACCCCAGATCCAGGTCCCCAGCAAGCAGCAAATGTCTCTAGATGACAGGTTGGGTGGACAGGTGGGTGTCTCTGTTGCATGACTTAGGGTCAGGGGGCTCACATGATCTGCTTGAATGCATATCTGCTCCTCTTCATCTTTGAGGGTGGTCAACCTATTGTGTAGTTGTAAGCCTTTAGGTGGAGCAGGAGCCTTTGTCTTGGTGCCAGAAGGCACCAGCTTCCATCCTTCACCTTCCTCAGAGGTCACACTTACTGTTATACTGGGGATGGGTCTGCTGCAGCTGGACTTGGGGGTCTTCAAGCTGTTGTGTCCCTGAGAAGACCCTGTCCATCTCCCTTCCAGTCTTCTCTGATGCTGTGCAGCACGCTTTGTCCACTTGGTGACACAGCTCTTCAGGCTGGGCGTTCAGGGGGTGTTAGAAGCATCAGTGGGCAGGAAAAAAAAAAAACTTTGTTTTGTTAGGGGAGGAGATAAATAAATCTTTGATTTAAGAAGACTTCAGAAAAGGTTCTTGGCCATGTGAAAGACCAAGAGGTTTGGGCCACACGCGTCCCAAGTGGGGATGCGGTGACACCTGCGCGTTGCGGTGTGTGACCACGGCGCCACCGCCGAGTGCGCGGCTGTAACCGCTGTCCTCTCCTCTTCAGAGAACCACCACCGAGAAGAGCCCAAGCCGCCCCGCCACGCCGAGCGAACCGCCCCCCTGCTCCGAGACAACGCCGCTCCTGCACGGCACCGGCACGCTGCGCCCGGACAACGACGCCTGAGCCGCCGGCACCGCACGCTTCCCGCCGGGACACCTCCCTGCTGGGGACGAGACCGGCTCTGGGTCCCCAGAGGTCTCTGGAAGGTGAAGTCGTCCTGGGCACCTCAGCAGAGACCCTGCACGCCACGGCAAAGCCACGGGCCAGCTCTGCTGCACCGGGGCACCCGAAACCCCATCCAGGCCCCAAAACACAGCGCTCTAGAGCCCTTGTCCCCAAGGGCCCAGCCTTTGCCTCTGTCCCTGTGGGCCAGCGGGAATGAAGACGGTTGCTGGCTGATCCGAGAAGTTATTTTGCAATTTAAAACTGCCTATTGCTGGGAATAAAAGGCACTTTAACAGGAGCCTTTAAAATAAATGAGGTTTGTATATGGAGCACTGATGGGATTTAGTGATCTTTTTAAAAGCCGCTGTTCATCTCACGCAAATGAAGCCTCATCTCACTTCTCCTGAAGCCACTTACGGTTTTATTACCGCTTGATGTGACTGGACTACACCACAAATCAATTCTGGGCGCTGTCACGTCAGTGATGGCTCTTCCCAGGGTAACCCGGAGCCTGCCTGGGGTTGCTCCAGCCTTTGCATGTGTTGGAGAGGACAGGGGTGACTTTTTAAAACCCAACTCCGTGCCATGACCTTGCGTTCCAGCGCTTCCAGCCCACAGCCATTTTACTTCATCTCTCCTCGCTTTAGGTGACTGCGCGAGATGAGCCGTGCCAAAAATCTCGCTGGTGCATCTGTCCTGTCACTCAGCTCCTGACAGTTGTCCCTGCTGCCCGCTCAGCCATCCAGGGCCAGCTCTGCTGGCTGTGGGTGCTGGGAGGCCATCGTGTCACCCTGGCCATGCCGCCTGCACGCGGGATGGGAACAGGCAGGAGCTTGAGCCTGTCCGTGAGCGTTAATGAAGGTGCTTGTGCTTTGGAGCTGCAGGAAGCTGCGTGCAATGGCGAAAGTAACGACAGCCTTAGTAGGTGTTGGTTAAAATATTGCAGATTTCTGAAATGATGTCCTGGGGCTGGGTGTTAACTGGGGGTGGGTGGGCTGGGGTCACTTTTTAATGGGAAAGAAGCCCCAAAACCAGGGATTTTCTTGGCTAACTACCTATCAGTGATTGTCTACCACACCTGCCTTTCCTGCTTCCACCCAGGAGCTGGAAAACCAAAGGGGCCAGTGCTGATGCCCCTGTCAAGGACAAAACAGAGTGTGTGGGGGTCTCTGGACCTCTTGGACCGGAGGATTTGTTGTGCTCTGTGTGGCATAGATGCTGTTGTGCTCTGGAAATGTTTGCAATTGTCTAGGACAGCCCTGTGACCTTCCAGTGGGGTCAGCAATGCTTCTCTCTTACACCTCTGTCCCTCTGACTAGGCAGGAGCAGCTGTTCCAGCAACCAACACCAGCAGTTCTGTGCTGGTCCGTTCCTTACTGGCCATGTCCCCAGTCCTGCAGCTCGGATTAGTCTGGTTTATCGTGGGAACAGCTGTGATACAGCCCAGGCCACGAAGGGGAAGGGGAGCAGCTACCACAGAACCTGGTCCACAGGCTGGGTTTGCCTGGATGCCCGAATTGTGTCCCACAGCGAGGATGGGGTGAGCCAAGCCCCACCTTGTGGCCAGGGCTGCTGGATTATTTCTGTGGCACGAGTCCTCGCTGAGGGTGATGCTTAAACTACCACTGTCAGCTCTCTCTGGCCTTGAATGCAAAATTGTCCCCCTGCAACAGCGCTCACAACCGACAGCCACAGCAAGTGACAATGGGGACAGGGCAGAGGCACCGGCTCAGGTGCTGTAGGACACTTGACCTGTCACCTCACACCAGTAAGACCCAGCGGCGTTTGGCAAAACTAATGGTAGATCAGAGATACCCACCCTTGGGCTCACCTCCTTGAGGCTTTAATGACGTTCTGGTGCTAATTGCTGTTGTTCAGGTGAAAACGAATAAAATACTAGAATGGTGTCCCTAGGGCGAGCGTGTGTGTCTTTAGTGTGTGTGTCTGCAGAGAGATCTGTTGCAAGAGCTCTGTTTTCAGTACAGATCGGCACGTTGCAGTGAATGTGTGGTATGGGGGGGGTCAGGTAGGGTGCGCTGCTGCCGCACGGCCGCAGGGGGGCGCTGTGGGGCCGCGGGAGGCCCCGAAATTGGGGGGGGGAACCCGAATTGGGGGGCGGTTCTGCTGAGTCCTCCTCACCCTGGGGAGCGTGAGCGGCCTTCACCGGTAAACGTGATGCCCGTGTGCGTATATAATCCATGCATTAAGCTCAGGGCACTTTGCAAACCCCACTCTGCCCCCCCCCCCTTGCCGTGAGCATGGGGAAACTGAGGCAGGGATCGCAGAATCATTTTGCTTGCAGGAGACCCTTAAACTCATCGAGTCATACTAGCACTAAACCATGTGCCTAAGAGCCTCATCTATATGCATTTTAAGCCCCTCCAGGGATGGTGACTCCACCACTTCCCAAGAGCTTGGATGGGCGCAGGCAGCCCAGCAGGCCATTAACCCATTTTCTGTCCTCAGGGCCCCCCGTCTGCCCAGTTTGCACCAGTACCAGGCTGGACTGACCAGCGTTGCTCCTGGGTGTTCATCCCCCCTCCGTGCACTGGCTGTGGCCGCAGCCGACCGGCCACGCTGCCGTGCGGGGATTCATCAGCTCAGAGCACCCCGATTACATTTCTCCTGTGCTTCAAACACCTTGTTGGCTGCTTGTGAGGTTTCCAATTAATTTTAAAACACTTCTTATAATCCCCAAGTCCTTTCCTGGCCCTGACTCGTTATCCCGTGACAATTCCCTCTGTACCAGCTGTTTGGGGCGGTCACAGCCCAAACGCCCCCCAGGCACAGCCAGCACCCCTGGGGCAACGTGCTCCCCCTGCACAGGGGACAGCACAACACCCCCTCCCTGCACCAAGCCAGGTTAAAGTCATTTACGTGCTCCTAGGATTTTAATTGGCCTCCACAGACTCGGTAATTATCGCAACAATCTCGTTTTACTACGCAGAGCCTTGGGAACCTCCTTTCACCCAGGCTGGCACAGCTGAAAATGGTTGATTTTTTTGGCCTGCAGAGCAGCGCGGGTAAGGGGAACCAGATGAGTTGGGGGACTTCCATGGCTTGTTTACTTATTTTCCCCACTGTGTGATGGAGTCTCCAGCAGCTCCTCTGGAAGACAGAGCAGGGATAACACAGCCCTCCCCGCTTGCACTGGGGGTATGGTGCTTTTAGAAACGTGGTATAAATGCAGCACAGCAGCTGTTCCCATTCCCTTCCCAGGAAGGGGGCTCAGCCCCTCTGCACCCCAGCAGCCTCTGTGTTATCCCCTCCACCTGTGCCCCACTGCTCCCAGGTGCCCATCACTGGCTGTGCTGGATTAAAACCCTGGCAGGCACAAGAAGCTCTGGTTTGAGACCCCGCAAGTCTCTGTTCTGCAGCTGTTCTGCTTCTCCTTGTCGCCCGTGTTTGCTCCTGAACACACGCAGGTCTCCTGCGCGCAGGACCCTTGCAGCAGTGACAAAACCCTTCGGCAAAGCAAGTGGTGAGTGAAGCTGCTGCTGTGGGGTTGTGGGCAGGTGCATCTCCTGGGGCAGAGCTATGGCTCTTTTTGTTTAAAAATAAGAATGCAAAAAACAAGGAAACAACAGCAAAAGAGGCAATGCGTAGCTGATGCTGTTGCGCTTATGGGGTGGCATCATGGTGTTTGATGGGAAGGTGCTTTTCTCCCTGGCAGCTAAAAGGGACCCAGCTTTGTGTGCATGCTGCCTGTGCGAGGCTGCAGTGTGGGACTGCTGGGCCCTCCAGCCGAGAGGTGCTGGGAGGAAACAAAATGGGTTGTGGCACCTGTTTTCTCTTGCTTTTTGGCCACACTGACCCTCTTTGGGAGGAGATAGCCAGAGGGAGGACAATGAGCTCCTGTGATTTTGGAGGGGAGCCTGCATGGTGTGCCCAGGGCACTGCGGGGTCTGCCTGTGCTGCTTGTGTTTAATCCCGTTTCTGGCAGGCATCTCTGCTGTGTCGCATTGTGGTGCAGGACACAGGTCCTGGCTAAATCCGTGCAGCTTCAACCAGCCCTTCTCCTGTATGCAAGCTGGGGGTTCAGCCTGGACCCCCCCTCTCTGGGGTGTGCGTGGGGCTCTGCCTTGTTTTAAGCCCCCTCTCAGCCTGACGCGGAGCGTGAAGTGTTTTTCCGCTCGGTGCCGCAGTGCTGGCGGGAGCGGTGCCTGGCAGCCCCGGCCCTGCGCTGCCCTCTGCGCTTGGCCAGCGCCGCGCTCTGCGCAGCGTCTGCCGCCTTGGCCACCAACCAGCCTGCCCCACGGTGCCCGCGCTGCAGGGAGCCCTGCCCGCATCCCTGTCCCCACAGGTGGCACGGGGGCATCGCCCCCAGTGTGCGCCATGCCGCGGGTGCACCCTCCACACGTGCAAGCCTTGAGACCTGTGTCGAGTGCGTTATCGCTGCAGAAAGAAAATAAGGGCTGCTGGGCTTTGGCAGAGAAATCTCCGCTCCCAAGTGTGTGTTGGATGCCAATGTTAAACTTTATGGTGTTCAGTGCCTCGTTTAAAGAGTGTGACTAAATGTCCTTCTATGTCCTGCTTGTGAGGACACAGGAGCTTAATTTTATCGCCTCGCTAGTCACCAGAGTCAGGGCTGGACTGTTTCTGGGGAAAAAAACCTCTGTGTGCACAAGCTCCTCCACCCAAGGCTGTAAAATTCTCCTGCCCTTCAAAAAGGGAAGGAAAAAGCCATAATGTACTCCCTGCTTAGAGCAGTTCCTTTTACCACAGTGCCACTGTGTCCCGGCAGCGAGAGCCACAGCCGCAGCCTGTCACACAGAGCACGGAGGATGCTCTCGTTGGGGTGCTCCATCCTCGGGGCGCGAGGCTCCTCGAGTCACCCTGCTGTCACCTTCCCATGGCAGCTCAGGCCATGGACGCGTGTCGAGTCCCTGTTTCCCTTTCCCATCACGGTGTGCACCGTGCGGGGTGGTGCCCGGTGGGGACGTCCCGCTGCGATGTGGGGCTCTGAGCCAGGGCTCCCCGTGCTCCGTGGCTCCCTGGGAGCGCTCGTTTTCTGCTGCAAGAGAAACAATTCCTAAAAAGGAGCAGTCGGATGGAAAATTGATACCAAATGGTGATATCAGTCTCTTGAGGAATGAGGCTTGGTCTCTCAACCCGTGGTTCCTGGGGGTTAGGACACAGGCACACAATGCTATTTTAACAGGATTTCAAAATTTATTTTTTTTAGTTTATTTTCTCCTTTTGTAAGTTCATGATTTTCCCAGACGCAGGCTGGCTTCAGATTTGATGCTGATGGCACAGGCTGCCTCTTTGGATGCGTGCAGGGCTGTGTCTGGCCCTGCTCCTGCTGCTCCTTGGGGCCAGGGACCATCCCCAGCAGCTGACACTGCCCCGGGGGGGTTGCCAGCCCCACATGGTCGTTGTCCTCAGGTAGAGGCAAGTGCTCAGCAGGCAACAGCCACCCTGGGGCTGCCTGGTTCCCAGGCTGGGAGTCCTTCCCATCTCTGCTCTGTGCAGCTGCTGCTGCCGAGCTCTGTTTCTGTGGGGGGACCCAGCTGAATTTCCAGGCTTAATAACATTGCTTGTGGCTGCACTGCTCTGTTAAACTCCCCACCTCCCTCCGTGATCCAGTTGCTTTCTACCTTCTCCATCTGAACTGGTTTCTGGATTGATTCTTGTAAGAAGCCGCCTGCTGAGCCAGCGGTGCCAGGGCCAGGAGCCTTCGCTGTGTGGGGGGAGCTGAGCTTTGCAACTGGGCTTCCAGGGAAGGAATTTCCAGCAACTGCAGCTCCCATCCCCAAAGCCAGCAGCATTTCAAGGAATTACCCTCTCCCCTCTTGCTCAGACTTCCTCTGCTTTTCCAAGTAAGTCTCTGGCTTGGGGCCATGGGTGTAGAAACCGGAGCAGAACAGATCCATGGGAATGCTGGGGGCTGGAGGTCAGTGCTGGCCAGGTCCACAGTTCGTGGCTTTTATCTGCATTAAGTGCCCCTAATTAAGACGCTGAGCCGCTCCCTCTTGGCCACCTCCCCTGTGAGCACCACGTCTCCAGTGTGCTGGATGCCACGCAGAGTACTGAAACCACCTTCAGCGCCAAAAACATAAATGGTGATTAGGATTTTTTTGAGCACTGTTTTAGCAAATAGCAGTTCCTGGTGTTGGTAACTCAGTCCCTTGGCTTGTGGGACCCTTGGGGGGTTGCTCCAGATCCAGATGTGCTGAGCATCCTGAAGGGGTGTAGGGGAGATCCCTGTGGGATCCATCTCACTCTGCACCCCCGTAACCAGCTTGCCTGACCCTGCGGGGATGCAGAGACCAAGGGGCAGTCCCTGCCTGCCCACAGCTGCTGAACAGCCCCGTGTTTGCTCTTCCCCCTTCTCCAGAAGATGCTCTGTGCACAGCAGGAATTTCCATGTGCTGGTGGGGGTGGTTGGGGGGCTCTGGCTGGGTTCCCAGGGAGCTGACCCCTCTCCTCAGCAGCTGGGGCTGAAGACAGGGATCACATTCCCCCTTCCCAACTTAAATGGTGCTCAGTGCCCCGGCGGGTGCATCCCCAGAGACAGACCCCGTGGGTTTTTCTTTGGCTCGTAAATATTCCCCTGCCCTGCCCAGTGCCCCTATCAAATAAATTATCTGAAGCTACATTTCCCCATTTCAAAGCTTTGTGAAAGAAACCAGAGGGTTTAGCAGCCCTGGCTGGCTGGAGTAGTTCACATACCATCCGTGTGTTTGCATTTGATCTTCTTCATCCTGCGTTAAGTAATCCTGGAAAGCCGCGGTGGGTTGCGGGCCTGTAAATCACTGTCACATGCTGTCAATGGGGGGGTACAGAAGCATGTCCCACCCCTTGATCTGACCTGAAACATCAGAAAGAAACGATCCTTGTTAAATCAGTGACCCAGCTGGGCTGGCAGCGTTGAGGGTGGGATTGTGCCTGGCCCGGGAGGTGCGTTTGCAGGCAGGGACTGGAGCGGGGGGCTCACCCCGAGGGGCAGCTGGGTGCTGTTTGGGGGTGGTTTTGGTGTCCTTCAGGTTCTTACATGTGCCCTGGCCTGGGTGATCCCAGCTCCCCCTTGCCTGCATCCTCCAGGACATCCCTCACACCACATGCATCTTTTACATATCCTGCCTGGTTCCGTTTGCTTTCCATCCCCGGAGTTCTCCCGGGACAGGGAAGGGCCCCAGCCCTGTCTCATTCCCCGGCCCCCACTGCACAACAGGGTTTTAAGTCACCGAGCTTGTGTGATTCCACGAATCCCATGCGCAGCCAGGCTACGGGCTCTCTCCCTTGTCATAAATCAAAGATTATTCCCCTTTTCCCCACCGCCTTCCCTAAAGGTCGCTATTGCTCAGCTTTAATTATGGAATAAGAGCAGCCCGAGTAAGCACTAGGTGCCGTTAATTGGCTTTCCAGGAAAGATTTCAGCAGAGAAAGTTTAAAGCACCAGCAATCGATTCGCTTGGTGCCTCGCGTGCATTAGCTCAGCCTGACACAAGTCCTTTGCCAGGTCCTAAATTCAGTGTGCTGGGTGGCATTCACCCAACAGCATGGCCGGCCTTGAGGCTCCAGGGTACTTTTCTCCAGGTAATTGAAGCCTCGAGGGTTCAGAGCTTCCCTGCCTGCACTGGGATTGATTTTAGCTGCTGAGAACAAATTCCAAGGGAGGATACTGAAATAAAGCAGATGGGATGATTCTGGAGGTCAGAGCGAGGGAGAGGATGCTCTGCCAGGCATCATGTGCTGAAAACATCCTCGCTGCTCCAGCAGCTGTCAAAAGCCTGAACAGATGAGGCAAAGTGCCCAAGGAGTGCGCAGGGGTCTCATTTACCTGGTAATTAATGGAAATCGTGAAACAAATCAACACGCGCTCTCTATGGAGAGCTTTGCGCTCCGGTTTCAAACCGCTGATGGAGAACTAGGTATAGCTGGAATGTGAGAGCAAAGTGCTGCCGTGAAGGTGACACAGGGCTTAGTCCTCACTGCCTGGTCACTGAGGGAGCCCCTAATTATCTGAGGGATGTTCTCACCTGCTCCCCCCGTAACGTGTGGCTGTGGGACCCCTGATCCTGCCTGCACCATTAGGGCGCCGCTAATTGCTCTGCCCGGCAGCAGGCGGGGGACGCGCGGTGCTGCCTGTCACCGGCAAGGATGCCGTTCTTGACTTGAGGCTGTGCAGTAGAAATGAAGACGTTATGATGAGCCGCATCATCTCCCTCTGATCCCGCTCGACTGAACCCGTCACAGCTGATTTTCCTGGTCCAGGCCCCCCCACCATGCTGGTGGGAGCCGAAGCTGGCGACCAGACCTGCCCTTCTGTTTTCTGCTGTGGAGAAACCTCATCCCGGTACAAAGTGCTGTGCCATCTTTTCTTGCAAGTTAATTAAGTTGGCGCAGTTTAAATATTAAAAAGTGCTGTTCTCTGATCTTTTCCTCCTTCCAGAGCAGTGCTGTGCTGCTCTGCAGTGCTCTGGGCTGGGAGCAGGCATGCTTTCTCCAATTCGGGGATTTCAGGATGATAGAGGGTGCTTTGGTTCCTACTCTTCTTGTTTATTTACTGCATGCAAAATGGTTTTGCAAAACAAAATCTTGCGAAGTATTAATGCCAATCAGACTTGCTGACAGGCCAAACCTGGCTGCTGGAGCATGGGCTGAGCTGTTCACAGCAGCTCCTGGGCTCTGGAGGAAGGATCTTCTATGGAAGGATCCTGCTCCTCCTTGAGGGGCCCTTTCCTGGCTGGACCTGAGCAGATCATTGAACTGCTCTAGGAAAATCTCTCTCAGATACCCTGACAGGGGAAACTGCAGAAACTCTGCTTGAGGAATTGGTGGGCTCTAGCTCTCTTTGATATATCTCACATTATAATTAAGAGATAATGTCAATAGAATAAAACATTGTCTCAGGATAATGGTCTCCTGCTGCTACAGGAGTGTCAAGGCGAAGCCAAACCATTTATCAAAAATGAATGTTGAGGCAAGTCTGGGGCGTTTGTTTTCACAGCAAGAGGCATTAATCCTGGGACAACAATTTTCCAGCGCTTTTATTTCTCCTGCGCCCGGTGATTGATGCTGATGCATCATCGTGCCCGCGAGCCGCGGGTGCGGCTGAGCGATGGGCTCTCGTTGCAGCATTATTGACCAGGTGAAATTTTGACTTGTTGACATACATAACAGTAAACTGAGGCCCGCCGGATCACACGGCGGTGTGTCAGTAAGCAGGATTTTTATTCACACAGCGGTGTGTCAGTAAGCAGGATTTGTATTTCCGAAGGTGAATAGCGCTGTAGGCGTGCTGAGTCTGGCTGGCTGGGGCGCGTTTCACGGCTGTGCCTGCGTTGCTGCTGCAGGGTTGCTCGTTCATTAAACCATCCATGGCTAATCTCAGAGCCTGCTCTCATCCCCAGCCTGATTTCACTCCGCTTTGGGGGATTTTCGTGGGGGCTGGCCATGCCCCTCTGGTCGGGCTTGTCTGGGATCTTGGCATGGGGCTGCGCAGCTTGCTGGCTCCATGTATTTTTTTGAAGTGTTGCTGAGTATAAATACCCACAGCCCAGGCGAGGTGTCTGTGGATCCAGGTCCTTTGGCAGAGGCTGGAGGTGGGAAAATCGCTGCTGCCTCTGGGGCTGGGGAGAGGAGCAGCTCTGCAGCACAGCCTCACTCTGCATTAGAAGTTGCAAGGTCAACACCTGAAATTAAAGACCTATAAGTTCCAAATAGACTTGAAATAAAGTCCCAGGAGGGTGTATAAAAGCCTTTCCAGAATTAGATATAGATATACTTTTTTTTTTTTTCTCTCCTGGGTTTGGTAGTGGAGAGAATTACACATCTACCAAACATTTGGGCTGTAGAGGAACACAAATGCTTTGTGCTGTGTCCAAATAGCAAATCTGTTTTTCTGAAGCAGCCGCCGGTACCTCGTGCACAGAAGCTGCCCTTTGGCACAAGGACACTCGGCTCTCGCGAGCCTCCAGCCCCGCTGGGGGACGGTCCCCTCCGCCGATGCGATGTCCACAGCTCCGCGCCTTTTGCAGCAGAGAGACAGGGTGATTAGGGTGGATTTTATACACAGGGTGATCTTGGAAGAATTAATTGGAGCTGACTTCATTGCATAGGCTTACTCTTAAATTGTCCCCTGGCGTTGCGTGAGTCTTGAGGACCTGAGCGGGATCAAAGCCCCGTGGTGGCAGGTGACCTGCTGGGTTAACTTGTCCTCTCCTCTCCCCGGGCCGTTAATCCGCTGCAGCACATTGCATCCAGATGCCGTCAGCAGCCTGGATGCAGGACAAGCACTGGGGGTGCATGTGGACTTTTGGGTGCAGACCTCTGTTTTCTGAAATCTCTGTTTTCTGAAGCCCTGGGTGGTCCTGGGCTCCCTGCAGCGCTGCTCCTTTCCCAATAACTCCCAGCTGCGTGCATGAGCACCTGGGCCAGTTTGCAGCCAGGCTGCGCGGCCGGGGTCTGCAGAGCTGGCTGTGCGGGCGGCACACAGCGGGCGGGAGGAACGCCCGTGGTGTCTGCAGGGCAGCAGAGATCTGCAGAGGTAGCTGGGGTCAGGCAGTGGCTCTGCTGGCAGGGGGGGCCCAGTGCTGGGGGTTGAAACCACCTGCAGACAGCTTTCATGTGCTCTGTGTCCCCGGTGGAATGAGACGCAGATTCACTGGGGTTTGGTGCGTTCTCGGTTGTTTCTATAACTGTCCCCTATAGTTGACTGCCCTTACCATGCTACTTTGCCTGATGCTCAGGGCAGGTGTGTGCATCCCACTGGGTGTGTGGGCAGGGCAGCTCAGCTGGGCCGGGAGCACATTTTGGGCTGTGTTTTTTCTCTTTTCTCTTGCTTGCTGGCTCTGGGAAGGGGCAGGGGCCATGAAAAGTGCTCCATTCGGAGGAGGCTGTGACTTTGTGCCATGGCATGGCTTGGGGCACACCAGGGTCGTGCTGCAGCAGCACGACATCCTTGTGAGCACCATCCTTGTGAGCACCATCCTTGTGAGCACCATCCTTGTGAGCACCACAAGATTCCTTGATTTAGACACCCACATTCAAGGGCCTGGTGCCTTTGCAGGAGGCTAGTGGAGACAGTAAACTGGTTTTCCAGCTGGACTCAGACAGTGAATCAGGAGTTTATAATTGTGCTTCTGTGTAGCATTGGGCCAGTTAACTAAAGGAGGGAAGAAACCATGCACTCAAGAAAAAACCCAGCAGAAAGCCTTGCCCTGTAGCTGCTGACCCCAGCCAGAGGCACAGCGAGCTCCTGCACACGTTATCCTGGCGGCCGTACAGCGATTTAGCCAGCAGATGATTCACTCCAAATGAGGGATGCTCAAGGGCATCCTGAGACCCTGGATCACCCTGTGCTGGGCATTGGAGAAATAGAATTGCATGTCAGGGTCTGGATGTGCCGTCCCTCTCCTGTACCGGGGTCTGTTCCTGCTGCAAGCACCAATAAAGATGTCAAGCTGATGCGTGTGGGGAAACAAATCGCCGCACATTTTTTTCCTGCCCGGAGCATCAAGGTGTCCTGCCCAGAGCACCAGGAGCCCTCAGGCCCAGGGCTGTGTCCCCTCACCTTTGCTCTGTGCTGCGGGAGGACCTGACTGTAAGATATCGCCATTGCCTAAGAGTGGTCAAAGAAAAAAAAAAAATTGGAAAACTTAAAATGATGAAGTGCTTTAAGCCAGACCTTTGCTGTCAGTGTGAAACAGCGAGCCCTGATTTAAACAGCCCCTTCAGTAACTGACCTACACTGAACAAATCCATTTACAGTGTCTTGTTTCTCCTTACTGTTTAACTACCAGAGTTCAGAGACGATTCCTTAAATGTTAATGGTGCAGGAATTTGGAAACTTTCCCGGAGCTGCTAGGGGAGCTGTGCAGGAATACGTCTGCTGTGCTTGTGCGGTTCAATTTCCTGCTGAACGCGGGGCGGGCTGTTCTCTCCTACTGCTTTGTAATTAAAGTGCTGAAAGACCATCACTCTTTGACGCTGGTTGTGCTCAGATTCACCCCCTGGGCAAGGTCCGGCTTTGTGCTTGGAGGACAGGTTGCAAAATATTAATATATATAAAGACACGGTCCTGGCCCCTTTTCGTCCTGCTCCCACTGTCCTACTCTTGGACGGGGACTGAGGCTGGAAGAGACCCTCAGGATTGAGTCCAACCATCAACCCAATGCTGTCGCTAAACCACGTCCGTAAGAACCTCATGTGCCCACCATATTGTTGGTGGAAACGAGGGCTTTAAAAGGAGTCGGAAGAGTTGAGCTGGCGTGTCCTCTTCCGGCTCTTTCGACTCTAAACTTGGATCCAACTCCTCCTACCGTCTCGTTAGGAACAAGTGCTTGGCCTGAGTTACATGGAAAATTTTGATGTTTTAAAAATTGATGCCTTTTTCTGGTCATAACTTAGGCTGTCTAGTTTATCAGAGACATATGGAAAGTTTATTATACTCTTATTACAGATCCAGCCAAGTGAGTTGACTAATGAACGTGATTTTTTTTTTTTTTTAAAGCTAGGACTTGGCATAGGAGGACTCCTCCAAAGGGGGATAGCTTTGGGTCGAGAAATAAATCACCAAAAGTTTTTTTTCCCTCCATCCTAAGAGCTCAGCTCGGAGAAAGCTTCAGCGTGTCTGATTTTGGGGTGAGAAGTGAGGTGCAGGCACAAATCAAGGGTTTGCGGTAGATTTATTTTGTTTCCCAGCATCAACCCTGTGTTTGGAAGGTGCTCCATCTCTTCCAGCAGTGCCCAGTAACCCTCGTGCACATCTTCCTGGGTCCCAGCTGCTCTGGGCACAAATTTTGATTTTTTTTTTTTTTGTAGGAACATCTCCCTTTAGCTTTGGGCTCATTTGGTTCATGAATTCACTTGGTTATAACTGATGTTATTGCTGGTTTTCCACTACTCAAAATATCCGCCTGTATCTTTGCTGCTCTGCAGTTCACGGTGCCCGCTGGGACGATGACAGCAGCGCTGCAGAATGCAAGTTTTTTTGGCTGAGCTGTTGTACTTTTACCGCCTTGCCTTGCATAATGCGGAGATCTCCGGGCCAGCTCCCGTGCTCGTCCCGCTTCTCCAGCTGGTGTTTCGGGGCTTGGTGTGTCACTTGGTGTGTCACCTCATCTGGTGGCCATTTCCACCCTCCACCTGCTCCATTTACATCTCACACGCTCTGTATTACATTTCTACCATCTATAGGCAAAATCTCTTCCTCTGACTCACTGCTTGGTGCTTTTTCTCCCCTTTGGTCTGCTAATTTTGGCGCATTTTCCTCATGCTGCAAGCATTGTAGGGGGTAGCACGCACAGGGCACTCCTCCAGGAGAGGTTTTTCTCTGTAGCACACCAGGGATGAGCCTTTGCTATTTTTTCTCCTTTGCTGTTTGTTTACTTCTACTATATCTAAATTCTGCTTTAGTGCGACACAAGAGATGTATTTCCCTGCGGAGCCTGGTAAATCATCTCTGCTCCTTCCCTAGGTCTCTTTGTAGACCACGTTCACCGACTTTGGACACATTTGTAGGTCTTGGCACAGCAGGAGTTTGTCTGCAAGGGTGCTCGCTGAGCCGGGGATTAATTTTACACCAGGTCACCTTTGCAGCTCTTTCTCCTTACGGCCCTGAGCCCGAGGTTGCTCTGTCCCTGCTCCTCTGCAGCAGCTCAGTGCATCTCTTCAACTTGGATCCTCGCAACACCAGCCATCTGGTGCGTTTTAGCAGTACAAAGAGCTATTGTTTGCTCCGGAATCCGTGTTCTGGCGAGGTAGCTCCGCTTCTGGAGCGCTCTGCGGGTTTTCCAAGGGTCCGTCTGCTCTGCTGGCAAGTGCAGGTGTGCTTGGAGCAGCCTTTGTCCCTGACAGAGGCACTGCTCCGATTTGCTTTTTTTCGTTTTGCCTTGTCTAATCGTAATCCTGAAGTTTCCCACGGTGAGCCTGCACTGAGGAATGTGCCCATCCTTTGGCAGGGATGGGACCTGGGGGTGTCCCTGGCTATCTGCCTTCTCATGGGAGCAACGTTCTGAGCTCTGGGCTTGAAATCTTAATGTCCTTTCTAGCGTTAAATCTCTTGATGTCTTTTAGCATCAAAGCTGTCTTCCAAGGCGTGGTCTGGGTCAAAATGCAATGCCCAAAGCATCCTCCTTGGTAAGCTATAGGGACAGGAAAGCAAGGGGTTAAAAGCAGAGCCCTGTTGCCAGCTGGGGACACTGGTGCATGACAAATGTGGCTTTTGCATTTCCCGCTGCAAATGAGCCCGTAGTCAGCCTAATTTTGGAGAGAGCCACCTCTGAACCAGGGTGACTCAGAGGAATTCGTTTTGCGAGCGGGGCGGCTGTGTCTGGCGGGGCTGCGGCAGCGCTTGCAGGTTTAATTTGTAAATGCTGACACATGGCATTTCCTCACCGTCTCGTTGGGAAGGGCGGCGTGTCTGCCGGCACTTCCAATTTGTCACTGTCAGGACTGGCCCCATCTCCTGCTCGTCTCTGAAATGTCTTCTGATAGGCGCCGGGGAAGTTATTGGCACATAATTTATCATTTAATATTACCAGAAGGGTTTCTTCTACAAACATCCCCAAGATGATTATCCAGATTATGTTCAGTAGCTCTTCCCTTCACCTGCAAAGGATCTCTCACAGTGTCTGTTGGGTGCTGGGGAGAAAAACTGCCCTTGACACCACATCTTCACCAAAAAGCCTTGATTAACAACCAGCCGAGGCTTCCCCAGTGCAGCACCTTCCTTCACCCATGCTCTTGCAGATGTTGCATTAGGGACTCCTTCAGGACTGCACCTCATCACTTGCATCTCTCATCGGGCAGGTGGGGAAACGTTTCCCCAGAACTTATTCCTCTCCATGGAGGGAAGGATTTGGGGGTGAATCAAGGCCACAGAGGTACCCAGACACCTCTGGATGGTGCGAGGGGGCTGGGGTGCTGTGCCCCTGGGAACAGAGGTCTTCTGCATTGCTCGTCGTGGTGGTGGCAACTTGTTCTTTAGATGAAGGCTGAGATGTTGCACGGCACCCAGGGGCAAGCAAACCTGTCCCCAAAGGCTGGCACAGGGAAGGGACATCCTTGTGAAAGTTGGGGGCAGAAGGCACCGGGGCCTCTGTTCAGCCGCCCCCCAGTGCAGAGAAGGGGCTGATCCTGATGGTCCTGAGCTCCCAGTGGTGTCCAGCAGGACCTGGATGCTGCAGGAGCATCGTGTAGGCTGCAGTAACAAGCACAGAAGGACGCAGTTGACTTGCACACGGCTTTCCCCAAAGGCAGGACATGACAGCTGCTTTTGGGGCTAAAACACAGTATTTCTTAAGAGGGACATCATAAAAACGTCTTTGCGTGTGCCTCTGTAGTGACCAAAGCAGATCCGCTTTCTCCAACTCTTCCTCTGAGCAATTGGTTGAAACCCCGGCTGGCACAGGGCAGCTTTTCTCAGAAGCTGGCTCATGGTTTTGTAGTTCTGCTTTATTGGAGACATGAAAGTGACTTCTCGTTGTTGCTGTTTTATGAGCCAGACTTCAAAGGACGCAGTTACGAAGACTGGGGGAAGACCTGCTGGTATCTCATGGTAAAGTGTGGAAAACCCCTTCCCTGTTCCACAGCCAGGCTGCACTTCTCTTATTTTGGCTGAGGTTTCTGGGGAAGAGTGCGGTCAGACAAGGGCTTTGGTGCCTGTGGTCGTTGTTGCCTTCCTTAGCTGGATGTTCTCATCCCCCATGGCATGGCAGGAGTGGCCATGGAAGTCACCATGATGTTGCCAGTGTTGGATGATGGCTTTAGGGTCAAAGAAGATGAACTTACGGGGAGACAAAGGAGATGTTTCTGGAGAATCATCTAGGGAAAGTGCAAGACGGCTGGAAAAAGGACGTTTTTTCCCAGAAGAGCTGGGCACGGCTGTGCCTCGGTTCTGTCTTGCACTGTGTCCTTTCTCCTCCGGGTTTTGGCTCTTTTATGAGGTCCCTAGGGTGGGGGCTTCTTGTTCCTCAGGTCCCAGCTCAGGGAAGCGGGGATGCAGGGCTGGCGCCTCCTAACCGGGCATCCCAGGAGTGGTCAGGGTCCTCCCCTGGCAGACGTTGTGCCGGGTTGGTTCTTCCCATGTTCCCCCAATCTCAGGCTGTTCGGGAGGTGGCGTTGTACCCTGCCTGAAACACAAGTGATGCTGTTGCTGGAGAAGGGGCTGGTTCCCATCATTGAGTGTGAAGCATTGACGATGTGGGTTGTTTTTTTATTTTATTTTTATTGCAGAAGGATTACGCTGATAAGAGTTTTGGCTCACATTACACTTTTCCCTTTGTCCCCTGAGCTTCCTAAGGCAGATACTCCCCTAAACATTCCGGCCAGCTTCCTGATCTCCAAAAGCAAACAGTGGGCACGGGGCAGCTTCCCGAGCAGCCACGGGTGTCTCCTGCCTGTATTCTGTGGCTCTTCCCCAGCCTGCAGGCTCTTTATCAGCTCCAGTACACAAGGAAATTTTGTAAGTGTCTGAGAAGACCCTGAGGCTATATAAAAGTTCAACTTGCGATTCATTTCCTTCCTATTCAGGGATAGGCTAATTTGAGAGTATGTGCCGAACGTTAATTACCTTCCTTGCCAGGGTTTCCTATTCAGGCATCTTTTCCCAGATGACTTTCTGCTTGCTCAGGTCCAAGGCCGTAAAAGCTCCCCTATTAGGAAAGGAAATATTTTACATCAGGTTTATACTGTACGCCTGAGGTCATCAGAAGTATAGATCGAGTGGCAGAAATACATACTGTGTTCTCTCCTTCCAGCATGAAAAATGAATCAATAACTCATCGATTTAAATTAAAATGTCTGCCTTGCAAAATGCCTCTGAGCGCTAATATCTGCAGCCCCTGTGTTTTGTGACGGCGATTGGAAATCCGCTGCCCCTATAAAGCGTGCAGGGATCCATCTCTGCTAACAACACACAATTGCTGACATCCAGAAAAAAATCCGCTTTCCCTTCCCCTGGAAGGATCCAACAAGGTGAACTTTTGGAAATTGCCTCTCCTGGCGCATGAATTATGTATCGAGCAGGCGGCGGTCAATATATCTGACTTCTTCACGAGGTAATTAAGAATAAATGTGGGAATTCAGGCAGAACTGTTGCCCTGTGTGGAATGCGAGTGTTACCGTACGGAGCCGGCTCTGAAGCAAATGGCTTTGGGGAGGGGAGCGGGGATGGGGGCTTAGGAAAACCCCCTCGGTCCCTTTGCCTCTCGCTGTGTCGTGGGGGGGAACCGTGCTGGACCGAGCTGCTGTTTGCATTCCCACCTCCCTCCCGGCAGTGGGAATATGCCACATTTTCTATAATTCGTTGGTTTATTTGCTGCTCCTGGATGGTGGAACCAGCCCAGATCTGGCTATTGAGCCTGGACGGGGTTATTATCCCCAAACTGCTGGGCTTGGAGGGGGAAGGAGGCTGCACACTTTAACTTGTGCTGTCCTGGGTATCTTGGCATAATATTGGCTTCCATTAAAAAAATCTGAGCTTTCCTTTCCACTCAAATTCTCTCCTTGTGAGCTAATTAAAAAGTAGCTGTATTATCGAATGCATTTATGGTCATTAGCAAACAGCCGACTAACTAATTTTAAAGATTTATGGTGCTGGCAGCAGGTAAATTATAGTCTTCGGAGAGTTTTCTTGCAAATGATCTGAAAGTCAGGTTTGTCCTAGCCTCAGGGAAACATGAAGGAAATGCATTTGATGACCACAAATTGTATGTGCTGATAGTCTCAATAAGATATTTAATGCCTACTTGCAATTTTAGCAGTTGGAAAAGTGCACCAGCCTCAATAGCAGCGTGTGGGTTGCGTGTCCCCTCTGCCCCTCGGCGGGTTTGCTCCAGGATCTGCCATCTCCAAGCAGCTCACGGGGCTCCGGGGGAAGGATTTCCTCCTCTTACCTGGTTAGGGAAAAGCTCTGATGTGTTAAAAATAAGCGTGCGACTTTTGTTTTCCAGATTTGGTTATAAAAACCTGCTAGTTTCCAACCGTGACATGTATTATGGTCTCGGTTTCGCAGTTAGAATAATGTTTAGGTTGGCAATGAAAGCCCTAAGTGCGCTTGCAGAGGAAAAGGCACTTGCTGCACTCGCTAGAAATTGCTTTCAGCTGCTCTGGTCTTTATTTCTCCTCTGGACAACCCTCTCTGCCCACTCCGACAGGTCATCCCAGTGTTTCCCCAGCACGGACGAGGTTCGGGGCTGTGTTTCAGGCTTGAATGGGGTGTCTCTGAGCATCTCTTCTCTCCGGGCGTCGTGACAAGGAGATGCTGAGATCTGCCGGGACCTGTCAGGCTGGTAGCAAGTCACATACGGACTATTAAATCCCCACTTCTGATTTTTCTCCCCAAAAACGCATGTGTAATTAAGAGCACTGAGAGTAATAATGAGCCGCTCTGGGCCCAGAGAAGCCGTAGATGGTCATAAGTGATTGAAGAAGGCAATTTTCCTAACAGAGCCGTGAGGCCCTGGCAGTGATTAGTGCCAGAGCAGAAATGCATCACTTAGCTCGTATTATTTAAACATAAGATACTTGAGCGAGCGCACGGAATTTTGTTTGCTGTATATTCTTTCCCTTGTTGGAAGGAGCCGTTATTTACACATGCAAGTGCTCGCGGTGTGTGTGGGAGCTTCCTCGC
This sequence comes from Pampusana beccarii, assembly GCA_013399365.1. Classification (NCBI taxonomy): domain Eukaryota; kingdom Metazoa; phylum Chordata; class Aves; order Columbiformes; family Columbidae; genus Pampusana; species Pampusana beccarii. The sequence continues at coordinate 1,481,070 of VWYH01011280.1, read as the reverse complement.
CTGCTCCTGGACCCACACAGAATATAAATGACCGTGTTTCTCCTTGGTAGCAACGACTCCAACCCAGGGCTATCTTCTCTGCATGTTAACTGTTAATTATAGGATACATTTATATAATTAAGGTGGTCCTTTCCTTCCCCCTGTTAAATCGCTAATGTGTCTTGCACAGATTAATTCGCTCAGCTTCCCCTCCTTTTCTGCGAGGGCGATGGGCAGCTGTGTGGGAGGGATGCCCATGAGAGCAGGGCTGGGATCTCAGAGGATGACCCAGCGTAGCTGAACAGCTGATGGGACACAGTACTGATGCTCTCGGCTCATTGCCTGCCAAAAACACTGCGGTGAAGCGATGAAAAGCGGAGATGCAGCGGTCCCCTGGTTGAGAAAAACATGCTGCATGGTGTGGGCGAGGGGCTTTGGTGTGAGCCCCGCTCCTGCTTTCCCTTCCCTTAATGTAGTGATGTTTTGTGGGCCTGGGAATGTGCCCAACTCCAGAAGATTATTGAATAACCACCGTGTTTGCTGGGGATGGTGCCTCCGAGGAGGAGCAGCTCAGCTGCCAGTGGGAAGGGCTCCTCTCTCCCCACAGCTGCAATTAAGCTCTTGTCAGCCCAAAGCTGCCGGGTGTTGGGGGGAGATGGACGGGGGTCCCCGCGGTCCCCCAGCACCTCCGGCTGCTGCTTAAGCAATTTGTATTTCAACTATGCATTAATTGGCATAAGCCCTGGCAGGGGCTGCTTCCCCATCCTCCTGGGGTGGAGGCTGCTGCGGAGGCTCGTCCTCGCTGCTGGAGGCTGAATCTTGCTTTTCTACAGCAATCGGTGGCCTTTTATGTCTATATTTTGAGGTGCATATTTATATGGTGCCTGTTTATCTTGAATTGCAAACAAGGTTTTCCTGGGTTTAGGGAACTTGTCTCTGCCTCTCTGTCTCCTTCTCCTTTTCTTTCCGTAACTGCTGACAGTGGTTTCTGCCGTGCCTGAAAACCTGTTCACATGAAAACATTAAAGGGAGCAAATTATTTAAGGGCTGGGAGCATGGGTGGGAGAAAAGGCAGAAGGCTAGATTTGCATTTTTTTGCCATTAAACTGCATGTCGTGCTTAATATAGCAGGTGCTATCTTCAATCTCCCCACAAGTTCAGGGCAAGAGCCAAGAAACTGGTTCTTGTCAAGACCAACTTGCTAGATGCTGCCTTTAAATGTGTTGCTTTAAATACACGGCCCGAGCTCTGTGGGCGTTTGCTGGGGGAATCGCTTCCATTGCAGGAGATGTGTCCGTGGGAGACGACAGTCGCCAGGCAGATGCTGCTTTTCCTTTCCTCCCTTTCTGTGCAGGTTTTAAAACAACAAACCAAAACCCCTCAAAAACCTGCTTCCTTAGGTATCCGCTTGACTCCCCTGGGCTTTGGGTCTGGGCTGAGCCAAAGAGACCCAACAGGTCAGCGCTCTGCACCAGGCACCTCCCGAGAAGCCAAAGGGAGAAGTCTTGAGACTTGGAATATTTTCAGGTTTTGGAGTGATTTTCAGGCGTGTTTGTGAGAGCAGAGAGCAGGGAGCGCTGCCTGGCTGTCCATGAGAGCTGGTTTGCCAGATCCCTGCCCATCCTTTAGAGAATAACTTATTTTATGGAAAACCCATTCCTACAGCCAGCTTGTAACTCCTTTAAATGTTTTGGCACCGGGCTCTGCAGGGCGCTCCATGTATCGTCATTTCCACACGTTCCCTCCATCCGTAATTCCACGTACGATTGCACCTGGGTGCCAAGGTTGCTTAAAATATTCCTGCTTGGCACACGTGTGTGTTACAGCTCGAGAGATGTGAGTGTTCCAGAGATGATGGTGATACGGCAGAAGGCTCATGAAGCAGCGAGAGGAAACCCAACATGTCAACCCCCAGACTTTCCATCCGGAGCAGTGCTTGGGGCTTTTCCAGGCTTCATTAATTGGAGGGAGGTGATGTTTCCTTAGCCGTTCCCAAGGCCTGAATTCAGCCCCTGCCTTCCTCCCTCATCCTCAGCTGATGCCTTCATTTAGGGAAAGCATGAGGTATCCTCTTAAATGAGGTATCCTCTTAAATCCAGCACCTTTTTTTCACCTCCATCTGGAAAAGACAGAGCGGGGAGGCTGGAGGGCTCGTGCTAAATGCCGTGGTTACAATTTTTGGCCAGTGTGCCCGAGGACTCGGAGAGCTTTCTCTGGAGCTTTGCTGCTTCACATCGCTCAGTCTCATATTTGCAGCCTTAAAATAGGTTTATTTGCAGCACTAATAGATTTTTTTTTTTTTGGCTCTTAGGGATTTATGAAATTTAGTGGTTGGAACAGCTGAATGAAGAGCTGGGGGAAGCCAGAGTTAAAAAACGATTCAAAGGTGGTGGTGGGAGCAGCTCCAGCGCGCAGATGAGGCAAAGCCCCTGAGAGATGGACAGGAATTTCCTCTGTGCAGCCAAGAGCAGGAGTCCGGCCTCTCTGCTTTTTAAATCATTTTATTGTGGAAATGACCTAAAATTCACAATCCCACAAGGTAGAGCGTGGGGGTAGGAAGAGGAGGAGGATGCTGGTGCCAAGAGGCCATGGTGAAGGGCAGCGTCCCCGGGGGGACACGAGCCAGAGGAGGGGGGTGAGGAGCAGCAGAGGCTCCCGGCCGGGGTGACCCCATATCGGGCAGGATGTTTTGAGTGAGCATCCCTCATTTCCAGGCATTTTCAAGTTGCTTTTTTTTTCCGCTTTCCCCAGAACCTGCACCTTCCCTTGCCATCGTCAATCATTCTGGCTGGCAACGGGAGCTTTATCTTCATTTTTATCCTTGAAGAAGATGTCATCGCTCCGGCATTAGCACGGGAACATTGCTTTCTGCTTGCCAGCACTCGCCGTTCCCTCCTCGGTGGCAGTCACTGATGCAATAGGCTTTTTTTTTTTAATTTAATTTCCTGAGATTTTCTGAGGCTGAGCGAGGAATACAGGCAGTCTTGTTCGCCAAATGAAGCCTGTGTTTGGGGTACTTCATTCGGCAGCTTTGACATTGCGTTTCTGCCTTCTTAATCCATTTTGTACAAAAATTGTTTAAAATTTTTTTGTGCAATGTTTGAATGCATTACTAGTGTTCTGGTTTTGATTGCCAATTTTTATCTCTACTCATGGTAGCCGAGAACTGAACCTATACTTCATAGACAGTATCTATCTACAAACGTGCCCAAGTCAGGAAAAGTAGTTTCATACTTTCAACTTAAATCCTGTTTTAATGGAAGTTTGTATCCTGCTTTGTATATTTCAGAAGTGACATAAGCACTTTGAGATCCCATCTCCACCTCTGATGGGACCCACACAGGTGTGTTGCTAAGGGCAAATTTGGTGGCTGTTTTGTGCCCCAGCTTCGTCTTGCTGCTTAACCCCCATCTAAGAGAAATAACCGGCTTCTCCCCAAAATGATGCTCTTAAATTTCGCTTTATCTCCCCGCTGTGCATTGCGCGAGCTGTCCCACTGCTCCGGTGTCACCTCTGGATTTCAGTCATTTTAATTCTTCAGCAATCGCATCCTCATATATCAGCTTAACATGTTGCTAGTGTAATATCTGTGATGCTAATTAAATTAAAGAAAGGTTTCTGCTAAAACTGGGATTCGATTACGTGTGTTAATCCCTTTCCCCCCCAGGTGAGATGTTCCAGGGAGTGCGGTAGGTGCTCTCGTGCTGCACGAGGTTTTACCGAATGCACAGTGTGAGCAATGGGGGAATTAAGTCAACGAGAGAAAAAACTGCTGCACAGTTTTGTTAGTCAAGAAAAAGGAACGTTTCCTTCCCAGACAGGAAAATCCCACTTTATACTTGTCTCAAGTCTTCAACTTGAACAAGATCTTGCTCATTTATCTCTTTAAAAGGAACGACCCTATTGGAAATATTTGTTGTGCTGTCTCCCCCCTGGTACTGAGAGCACAGATGGAGCAAAATGGTAGTGCGTTTTTTAAAATTTATTTATTATTTTTGGAATCCTAGGAAAGCTTGGGCACGTCTTTATCTGTGTCCAGGGAAATCCTGACTTTAGCGCACGGTGTGGGCTCCTGTCCTGCCCCAATGAGGCTTTTGTGGCATTGAGCTGGGTTTGGACTGGATTGATTTTCGGGAAAGCAAAATCAGAAAGCTCGGCCTGGTTCTCTCCCTGAAAGGGAATTTACCTCCCTGTTCCATGCCTGGGAAGCAGCACTGAAGGTTTTCCAAGCACTTTTGAGAGCTCCTGTTAAAAGGTGCTATCAAAATGAAAAATGTGGTTTTTCTCTGAGTGGCCCCACCTGTGACTCATCCATCTCTATTAGGGCAGAGAGTCAGAGTGAGTTATGGGAAGTCCTTGTGAACCTCCAGAGAATTTTTTTTCCTAATTTTAAGGGTGTTTTTGCCCACTGGGGAGATCTAGCAGAAGATTCTCACGGAAAAAAATAAAATAGTAAAATGCTAATAAAGCACAACATTTATTAAAAGGAAATATTTTGCTCTTTAAAGAAGCTATCATAGGCATGAATTCAGAAACAAAAAAAGTACTTTATTTAACCGTAAAATCTTGTGAGACAGTGCACGGGGCAGCATCTCTTTGGGGCTTTCTCCTCCAGTCTTTAAGTTATTTAGTTGATGGGTTTGGAGTGTTTTTCTCTAATTCATGAAGTTTGTGTGAAAAGGTATTGAGTTAAAGCAGGCTTTTGTCGAATCAGAACACTTTTCTGAAAGCTCAAAATAAAGGGTTTTTTTATTATTTTCTTCAGAGCAGGGAAAAAAAAAAATCTATGCATTCCTGATTTTAATCTGAAACTGGGAAATAAAACATTTCTCCTTGCTGCTGGTTGTTGTGAAAAGTCTCACTGGGGATAGGGAAGCATCGCTGCCCCGTGCTGTGGGTGTGAGTTTCTCCCTGTTTTCCACATTGAGAGGATGGAAATTATGGCAGAAAAACTGTCCCCCCAAGACCCTGGCATGCTGTAATACCCTATATTTAACTTCAGAACCCACTTAGGCTAAATAAGAGCCCTTTTATAGGGAATGGGAAAAGTTAAACATATTGCTTGGGTTTACAAGTCAGTCATTAAATATTTGTTGCTGGGCTGTGATGGGTTCCCGTTCTGTCTCCAGGTCGCTGTCACAGCTGTTTGAAGGGACATAAATAAACTTGGGGGGTTCTATGGCTGCGGTGGCCCAGCCCTGGTGGGGACAAGACCCCGACTTTGAATTTTTGGAGAGATTTTGGCTCCCTGTGTTTCTGTTTCCCTCTGCTGTACAGAACCTCCTGATAACGCAATAACTCAGCTTTATTGATTATGTCAAAGGCAGTAATTCAAGAAAGCTATTTAAATTCACAAGAGGAAGCTATCGCAATTATAAGTGTCTGCAGCAGATTATTAATCATTTTTGTTATGGCTATCAAGCCACGAGACAGACATTTTCTGTAAGGCTTACGTGAGTGCCTGCTTTTCAGTAATGAGTTGGGTTTTGCTTGCTTATTGGTTCATAATGCAGAATAAAAAAATAAACACACTGTTCTTTACCTAAATCAATATGCATAAAGCTTTATAGCATATTGCTATAGGAGCATATAAACTTCCAGTAGTTTAAATTCATATTGTGTTTAATCAAGCCAAATCCCAGTGCTAGCTCAACACTCCCCTTTATTTCTGCAGTGTTATTCCCACAATAACACTGCGATTTGGGGAAAAGCAAGTTGATTTCTTGCAGTATTCGTGGTTCCCATCTGCTTTACTGATGCTTCGCCCCCTGCCCAGACCCCCATAACGTGCTGCGGCTCACGGCAGTGAGGAAATCACCCATGAACTCATGGGATGGTTCCTTCATGGCAGGAATATCCACAGATAAGAGGCAATTTAGGCCAGGGGAATAAAAACCAGCGGAGTGATGGAGAGTGTGACTGATGGGGAATGATTCATAAGGGACGGAGGACCCGTGTGGGAAGGGGACGTGGTGTCCTCAGAGCTGGGACGTTTGCTGGCTGGGGAGGAGAAGGAGCAGAGCTGGGTCTACCCCAGCTGGATGGTTTTAGGGCTGGTTATTGCTGTTCAGCAGTTTTACACCCCTCCTTTATGTTACTGCTTATCTTTGGTTACCAGCGACACCCCAGAGCTGGTAACAGCAGCAGGTTAAAGCCAGGCAGCCCTGGCTGTTGCCCAGTCCCCATTTATACTGTAGATTGTGGGGTTTTTTAATTTTTTTTTTTTTCTTTTCAGAAAGGCAGTTAAGCAGAACATTTCTCTATAAAAAGCTGCAAAACAGATCAGAGCAGCTCTCCCTCTCCTCTTCTCCTCTGCTTAGTGACCTAGAACTAAATGTTTTACTATTAGAAAGGAAAGAAAAAAATATATATATTCAAGGCAGGTCTTCGAATACAGGGGTTTGGAAGGGCTGTTCTCTCCAGCAAGATAAGGTGATGCTTGTGTGGGTCGCTTGCTGAAGAGGATACGAGGCCTGCAGCGTCCTCTCCAGCAGATGCAGAGATGTGGGGTCCCTGTAAGCACGGAGTCAGCACCACTGTTCCCACATGGGCACGAGGCACTGTCTTGTCGGCTTTTCTACCTTAATTTTCCAATTATTTTTTTTTTTTCTTGCAAGCACTGTGCCATGGACCGACACAGCTTAGCCAGAGGTTTCCAAGAGACGTAGACCTAATTTGTATTTGGATTTCATGAAGGGTAAAAAAGGGGATGCAACGTATTATTTACTGGGCTGCAATGGAGATGGAGAGAGGAGCAGCAGCTAAAAACTGCTGTCCATTTGGGGATAGATGTAGTTTTCTTTCCTAAAATGTAAACGTCTCTTTAGTAAACGGACGTGCTTTGTTGTGGTGTATGCTTTGGTTGCTTGGTTCATCTTTCTTTGCCCTTTTGCACCTTTTAGTGTAGAGAGGGATGGGTTGCGCAGCACAGATGGGAGGAAAGCCAGGCTGAAAACGTGTGGTAATTTCCCCTTTCCCTTTTATAATGGTTGCAAAACTAATAGCCGGAGCCCGTGCTCTGTGAGCGAACATCCCAGAACTGATGGATGCTGCCATTTTACCGTGCATCACTTGGGTCATATTTTTATTCGCGCTGCACAACCTCTCCCTTCCATTAGTGCCAATGTTTTTAGGTCTCATTTGCACATAAATTTTGCTGTGCCAGCTCCCAAAGGCAGCGATGCTTTTGGCTTCCCGTCACGGCTGCTGTTGGCACGTCTCGGAGGAGCGGCCAGCCTGCTGGGATGGACAGATGGACGGCGCTGCCAGCCCTGGCACCGAGGGCGAGATGGGAATAGCCAAGGGGAGAGCTTGCAGCGGGTAGGAGCAGGATCTGAAGTCGGGTAGGAGATGCTCTAGGTGGACTGGGCACCAACTTAATTTTTCTTTCTTACATTTCATGTGAGACAAGGACTAAACGGTGCATACAGTCTCTTCGGCGCCAGCTCTTGAGATGTAAAAAAAAAAAATAAATTACTGCAAACAGCCCCCGAACAGTCTGTTCGAGCTGGAAATCTCACTGCTTACTTGAAATGACCTTTTTGGCTGCGGGGAAGGGAAAGCGGGTTTGTGTTTCTCATAAATAGCAACCTCGTACGGCAGCGGGAGGTGCAGAGGGAAAGCGTCTCCCCAAGGGTGACCCCGCATCGCAGCCGGCCCTGCCGCTGGGAAAAGGTGTTTGGGGGGATGCGGCGGCATCCCGCGGGGATGGGAGGATTTCTGGTGAACGTGCGGTGGGCAAATTGGGGCAACAAACCCCGTTTGGCAATGAGCTGATCTCCGGCAGGGACCTGTGACCGGGACCTGAGAATCACCCAGAAAAGAGCCGTGGGAGACCCGGTGCAAGGAGCTGCCTCTTCCCCGCTCCCGGCCTTTCTGCCGATTGGAAAGGTGTAAAAAGAGCGAACAACACTTTAAATTGAAAACGGTTAGAAATGCCTTGTGTATTGCAGGATTCAATGAAAAAATACTATTTTCCATCCTTGCCCATTTTCGCCATCAGGTTGTACTTGCAGCCTGTGCGCCCGGGCTGGGTGCCGCAGCTTGTCTCCCAGCCTGCGGAAAGCAGGATTCTCCGCTCTGTGAGCGAGCTAATTGAATCAGCACAGGGACCAAAACCCTGGGGTTTTACCCCAGAATGAATGACTGAGCTCCACGGCCCAACTTGGTATTTTTATTGCTCTCTCGGAGCTTCAGCAGCGTTGTGAAGGTGACGAGGGAGCAGGACGGACCTTCCCAGGCACAACCATGTGGCTAAAGGGGTTTTGGAGCAGACGTGCAGCTGAAAACCCCCTGAGCTGGCAGCGAGGCTTTGCCTCTGGTGGTGGCTCCGGGCACTTTCGGTGGCTCTGGCCACCCCAGGGCTGTCCCGTGGGTCCCTGCGCCTGCATCCGCAGCGGCACCGGGCGCTTTCTCTTTGGCAAAGCGGCGGGGTAATTAATTTCAGGGCCATTGTGCTGCGGTGGCAGGCTCTGATTTATAGCCCAGGGAACAGCTTCTGGTTCAAAGTGCACATCCGTTGTGTTAATGCTCCATGATCTTTACCCCCGTGAGGAAACGGCAGAGAATGAGGAGATTATTGCCACCAGACTGGGCTCCCGGTATTACCATGATAAAGCCGGCACAGATGAGGGATGGGCCGATGAGGGACTGTTGGTCACACAGTTCCTGTACCCAGCTGCTGCTTGGGGCCCTTTCTCATCCTTTTATTATTATTATTATTTTCCACTGCTAAAATGCACTTTAGGAGAGGAGTGTGATGGGATAGACTGCCTGGCTCCTCTGGAGCTGCGGGTTTCCAAATTTCCTCCTTTTCCCAAAGGAAAAGGCTCAGATCCTGGGTCGCTTCAGCAGGATTTGGATCAACCCCCAAATATTCAGTGCCTTGAGCGGGAGGGCTCTGCACGCTGTTGGTGTTTCTAGGTGTTATTCTAATACTAATAATTAATACAGTGATATGTATAATCCCATGCATGGAGAGCTGAAGCATTCCCCAAAGCTTCTTTGCATCATAAAACTCCTAATCAAATACAGAATAGATCCCTGCCCTCTCCGTAGCTTTAATCCTACTTCTCTTCCAGAACTAAACAGCTTTAAATTCCTTAGCCCCTGGTGTATTCAGCTGCAGAGGCAAAAACTTTGCCATTTTTAAATCCTCCCCTAGTGCCAGACTAAAATCTCTGCAAACATAGACCCCATAATCCTCGCTAATTTATCAAAGGTGCTCCTGAATGCTGATTTTCCTGTGCTGCTCTCCTGGATCAAAATTACAATTGATTTACTATAAAATGATAATTATACACTGGGAGCTTTGCATTGTATAAACACCTTAAATTGATTCTCCTGCCCTGCCAATTGCGAAATTCTTTCCGTCACATGCTGGCTCTATCTGAGATCGAAATGGTTATGCCGTTTAAAAACTTTTCTACCATGTATGGATTTTATTGCTTAAAGCAGGAGGCGAGCATGCCTTCTCCTCTGCTGGGGCTGCAGAAATTCTTCCTGAAAACAGCGAGTGGAAAAGGACTTTTTCCACGGGCTGTGGGTGCAAAACAAGGTCCCCTGACTCCAGGGGTGACAGATGAAATGTGGCAGAGGTTTGGGTGCTTCCTCAGATGCTGGGCGGGCGGTGTTGGAGAGATGCTGTGGCTGGAGGGAACCCATCCCGTGCTTGCCCAGGCACATCTGGAGATGCTCCTGCTACTTCAGAGGTGATCACCAGCACGAATAGAATAGAATAGAATAGAATAGAATAGAATAGAATAGAATAGAATAGCTTGGTTGGAAGGGACCTACAAGGACCATCTAGCCCATCTGCAATATTTCACATCCTTTTGGCAGCTGTAGCTCACCCAGGAATCCCCCGGTTTTCCTCCAGCCTCCTGTTTCTTGCACACACGGGACTATTCTGCACTGAAATAGTGATTTCCTTTGCAAAAACAGGCTCTTAACTTTAAACATTTTAGGAAAGGCTCATTTTACATCGGTATTCGGGCTATAAAAAGAATCCCACAACTATAGCGGTGAAGGGAAAAGCTGCCCTTCGATTTCTTGACACATCTGTATTTTCAGTCTCCTGCTCTGAATTGAAGAAAATATTCCTGCAATCTGTGTTTGGACTGTAACGTTAGTTCACATTTCCCGTATTCCAGGGAGGGCTCGTTCTGTGAAAGGCATCAAGAGGCATCCCTAGACAGCCAGACCATCTGGAAAACCCAGAAACCTGGACTGAGCTGACTTGAAAACAAACTTCCCTTTCAATCCCCCCGAGCAGCGCTGCCGGCCCTGCACGACGGCCCTGGCTGGGGAAGGAGAAGATTTTCTCCCTTCACTAACAGGACACTAATGTAGCATTCAGAGGATTGCGCAGCTAAATAAGGATTGCAGCAGCGTAATTTATTTCTATGTATGTGAATGACAGTCTTTAATGCTCAGACCTTGCGGGCGGTGGGAGATGGGCAGGCAGAGAACCAGCCCTGGGGGAGGATGTTGATGTTTCAAAGCCCCCCCGTGTGCTCAATAGACAGAGCATCCAATACACAGAGCCATGGTGGGGACAGCACCGCGTCCCGCCCCAGAGGATGAGCTGTGTCTGTGGTCTAGAAATAGGGGACCAGAGGGAGAGAAAATTAAAAAAGGAAGAGAGATGGGTAGTTAAGTCTGCCTTAAGTCTGGGAGACTTTGCCAGGGTCTGCCCCACAGAAATCAAGTGGGGTTTTGCAGTGGTTTGCTCAGTCTTGAGGGCAGGACGCGGCATTGAGGGACCTTGGGATTTCTCCAAGATGAAGAGAGCAGGAATTAGTTTTGCCTTTTTTTTTAAAATTTTTTTTTTTTTTTTTAAAGCTGCTGCGTGTGTCTTGTGGTGCTTTCCATTGGTGGCTAACCACTGGGCATGCTCAGAATGAAAACCAACCCTATCGAGCACTGGAGGCTGTTGGGACACACAAGGGCATCCCAGCATGGGGCTGAAGCTGCGGCTCCTGGGAACGCTCAGGCTGGTTTTCCCCTGAGAGCAACCACTTACGCTCTGAATTTTTGGAAATCTCTTCTTCAGTTGTTCCCTTAAGTATTTGTTGGGTGTCTTTTTTTTTTTTTTTCTTTTTAAAGCTACTTCATCCAAATTCTTCACTCTCTTATTCCCCTAAGGATCATGTTTGCATTTGGCAGGGAGGGAGCTGGCTCGGTAAACATAGACCTTGGTGAAGTGAAGCCAGAGGGATTGCAGAGAGCTCTCTGTACCTCTGCCTGCAGCTTGAAATATTGTCTGTCTTTCTGTCTTAACCCACCTAAGAGACTCAGTACACACAAATCCTGGCACAGCTCTCCTCCCTGGTGTTCTCCTTGCAGGGGGCGGATGAGGGCTGGAGGATGGTGCTTCATTATCTGCTGCCTTACCGAGTGTGCAAACACATCATTGCATCGCACGCCTGCCTCGGCTGTACGGTCTGCGAGGAGCAGGTTGCTCCGATTTAGCAATTTTGTTAGCTGGAAGGGTATTATTTTCACTGAGGGCACGTTTGCCTGTGTTGCTTTGGAGCCCCGAATCGCTCTCTGTCCAATCTTCTGCTTTCTCTGGGCCTGGTGCAAAAGCTCCATCAGCAGCGAGAGAAAACAGGTCCTGAGGTGCTGAGAGGAGCAGGGGGGGTAACCTGGAGATTAGGGGAGGAATGTGAACAATCTGGGCCGTGCTGGCAGTGTGGCGGTGCTGGCTGGCATGGCCGGGGCTCCCTGTGCCGGCAGAGCACCGAGCAGGGCACGGTGCACCCCGAGGCTCTTCCCAATCCTCTTTCCTGGGATTGCAGGGGAACCCCAGGGGGAGAATGTGTTCAGTTCTCCAAGAAATCCCATAAAATCCCTCGACCCTGTCACAGAACCGGGCTAATGCGGAGAGGTGTTTGTTCTCCATTAAATTCACGGGTCATCTGTTCTGCAGCATCTCCCTGTCTCTTCTTTCCGTCTGCTCCCAGGTGGCATTGAACTCATCTTGTGCTGTAAACCGGGCAGGAATCTAAATCCATGTCACAAAATAAATTTACTTTAATCCCGCGATTGCAGCTGCTGCCTTCCCTTGCTCGAGCAGCAGCTCCCTGCAGGGCTGACGGGCTCTTTCTGTCGGGCTGGCTTTTGGAGGGGTGTCCCCAACTCAGGGACCTGTTTTTGCAGCAGCACCTGGACTCCTGTGCACGGTATGGATGGGACTTGGGCATCACAGCACTGCCCCAAGGGACCCACTCCATCCTCAAGCTACGTTTAAATTCAACTTCATTAAGGCAAAGGCGTTGCCTGAGTGTCTGGGTCGCATTAACACTTGTCTAATGTACATGGAGCTGCTCTGTACCCATTTTAAAGCAGCAGAACCCGTCCCAGCAGCACCACGGGGTGCCAGGGTGCCTGCTCCCAGGCCATGTGGAGCCCATGTCCCCCAGCATCCCCTCTCAGCCCCATATTCAGCAAAGCCACCGGGTTTGGTAGACTTTGGGGCGCTGCCCTTGGCTGGGGAGTAGGATCATGTCTAGGCTTGGTGTTTTTCTCTGCGAGTCAGCATGTTCTCGGAAAACCATTATCACTGTAGTCAAAATAAACTGATTTACGTACACAGTCCTTTTATTGTTACAAGGAGTTTTAATCTGTGGCCGGTCTGGTTTTCCTTTCACCTCCTTCAAATGACTCATCTTCGCATGCATCTGGTGTCCTTATTTTCAGACCAATGATTCATAACGATGGTAACGCGGGCAGAGTGAAGGGAGAGGAGCGGGATCGGTGCCTCTGCTGGGTGAGTCACGGCAGGACACGGCACACCCGGCACCCCGGTGTCCTGGGGACAAACCGGTGACTCGAAGGTGGCAGGAGGCATCACTCAGGGCCCGGGGAGCTCCAGCCTTTGCTCATTCCCGAGCCACTTATCCATGGGTGTAACAGCTGAAAACAAATCTCCTGTAGTATCAATGAGCGTTTTAATTGCCTTTTATGAATTTTCTTGGTTTTCAATCCCTGCGTGTGATTGGTTGCTTAATCCTGCTGTGGGTACGGTCAGCATGAGGTGCCCGTTGCCCCCATGGCCACAGGAGCCCCTCGTAGGTTTGGGCAGCCCTGGGACTTTGGGGGAAGCGGTTTCAGTGTCCTGGCCACGCTGGTGCCACCCGGGTCCCATCCCGGCCCTGTGCCACCCGCTGCTTCTGGCGTGGGAGTTGGGAGGGTTTTCAAGGGCTGCTCAGGGATTATTCACTGCCCGAGCTACACGGCAAATTGAGCATGGAGATAGATTTTCCTGTTAATTTATTCTGGCCACTAAGTCAAAGAGAAGCCACAGGCTGCAGGTGGGGGTGCCCAGCAGGGCACCCAAGGTGCAGAGCTGGAGGGGCAGCTGCCGATGATGTGGGTGCATCATGGGGTCAGCCCCAAAACAAGGACACCTGATGCCCCAAGAAGGAGGGAGAACCTGTAGTGTGGGTATGAAATGCTCTGGTGCAATATGGCATTTCTGAACCCAAATCACCCCGCTCCCAGCCCAGGAGTGGGAAAGCTGGGGGTTCTCCATCTGCTCCTGCACCTCGGGGAGGAGGGACAGACCCACACGAGGGCAGCAGGAACAACTGCAGAAGCAAGATTCCCAGCTACCCGTTGTTAAATGACTTCCACGAGCAGATAACTCACGTGTTGCGGGAGTCAAACGTGAGGAGCTAAGTGAAACCGTGGCGTAAGCCCTTCGGGCTCGGCGTGGTTGTGGTGGGGATGAATTTGGCCCAGAGATTTTTGTTCAGCTGCATTGAGTTACTGGCCATCTGGCTCCGTAATCCACAGCTTCTTCAAGCCCATATGGGGAAGCAATAGTTTTTTTTGCTGTGTATGTTATGTTTCCCAGAATGTATGGCTCATACGTGTAAAATATTTGAGAACTGCCTCCTGTCCTAGCAGGTAATCTGGAGCTGTGGTACTGGAGATTTCTTAGGAGCTGTGGGCAAAGCGCTGTGAGCATCATACTCTGGAAGGCAAGAGCTCAATAGCAGGGCTCTGGTAAAGACCAAACGTTTAAAAATGTGTTCATGGCGTAATTTTATACCCCAAATACATGGCAGTGCACTATACAGCTTAAGCGTAAGTGAATTATTTCATATTATTTTGAATATATGGACAGCTTAGCTTATTAAATGTATAACTCATCCGGTGTATGGAAAACCAATACATCTTCCATATGGGCAACAAATCAGAGATAATTATCCTCGTGGAAAAAAACAATGGCCATGCTGTATTGAATATTTTGACTTGGAGTAGATGCAAGTTTTCATTCCTGCTTCATGACTAAATTTCCTAAGCTGAACAGTCAAATAAAATGATCTCACTCCCTCCCTGTGCCATGGCACAGGTTTGCTGAGAGCTCCTTGCTCTGTGCAAGAGCTGGAACGGGCTGGTTTCCAGCTTGCGGGGGGAAATGGGAGCGTTGCCATCAGTCCCCGGGTTGTGTTTGTCACAAGGCAAAGGGTTGTTGGTGACTCGGCGCTGGGTTTGTGGCTCTGGCACGGTGGAGCGTGACGGTCCCTGTTGGGTTGAGCCAGCTCCGAGAGCTGTGGTTTGGTACTGGTGATGGGGAGGGGATGCAAGGTGGGAACTGAAATCCCCCCAAACAGCCAAACCCTTGGCCAAGGACGCCTGTCCTGAGCAGTGGGAAAAGCCGGCAGGATGCAGGCAGTGCCCTGCTCACCACCCCTGGTTTTGGCATCTCAGGGCCGCGGATGCTCCGACACGGTTCCTCCTCCTGGTACCGGCTTGTGAATATGTCAAGCTCAGAAGATGATCTTGTTACGGGAAGATTATGCTAATGAAATGTTTCCTGAGATCAAACTCATTTTGTGTTCAAAAGCATTAAAATAAATGGCTTCTAATTGAATCTTATAAACGGTCCCCTCCTGATAATGAGCCGCTATTAATTATAATTGAAGGAAGGCAGAACGTAAACACAGCGGCAGCGCGGGGGAAAGCGATGGCACGTCGGGGCAGCCGCAGTTCCGCGCTGCCCGTCTGCGGGGGTCCCGACCTTCTTCCCCCCATTCCCCCCGCACCACCGGGACCGCAGTCCCTGGGGTGATGCTCAGGCTGTCCCATCCCAGGAGATGCTCTTTGGATCTTTGGAGAACAGGGGAAGCAAACATGTGCGCTAACCTCCTGTATACACCATCCTGCAGCCTTTAAAATCTCTGTCCTTTATTACTACTATTATTATTATATATTTTTTTTTCTTCTTTTTTTCCAAAGGCCCAAATCCCTGCTGGGCACAGTGTGTGCTGACCTCATCTGCTTCAGAGCAGAAAACGGGCAGCTGAGCTCAACCAAAGAAAATTTACAGGAATTCATCTGTCAACAGGGACGTTTCCATTTAATAAGTGCTCAGTTTGAGATTACATTAGCCCTTCAATTATTTATAAGCTGAAATTGTACAACTTCTCTGCTTGGGTCTAAAAAAAGAAGCAAATGCCTTTTGCTCTCCCTCCACCTAAGCCCATCAGCTGAAGCTCAGCGGGGCCCTGGCAGGTGTCCCTGCGGGGTGCTCGGGGTGACAGCCTCATGGGACTGTCCCTGGGGCAGAACCGAGGGGTTTGGGTGCTGTGAATATGGGCTCAGCAGAAACCCCCCTGAGGATGCTCAGCCCTTGGCTGCTTTTTGCAATAGGTGCCCATGGCCACAGGTTTTGGGTACCCCGGGGGGTGCAATCGGGCGCTGGGGCACCCTTGGCACCTCCCTCCTTGTTTTTCCCCCTTTGATGTCTCTATTTAAAGCTCTGCTCCCTCCGGCATGCCTCTTCCCGTGTGGTTGTCCAGCACAGAGATAGCAGGCGGGTGGCAGGATCCGCGCTGGGATTTGCTCTGCCCGCCAGGCTAATGCCCCTGCACATCGCTTCCGAGTCGCTAATGGCCTTTGCTTTTATGTCTCATCTGTTTGAAAGGATTAAAAGGGAATAATTAAATAGCCAGCAATACAGCCATCGATAAAATTGCACTGGTAATGATGGAAAAAAAAAAAAAGTACCACCAGAAGAATATAAAGAATATAAAGCTCCACAGCGAGTGCTCTGCAGCCGCAGCACGTTGGCAGAAATCATTAAGCGGGGGCGGGCTGTGCCGGAGGAGCCGCGTGTCCCCTGGGCACGCCTGGTATCCTGCATTTAGCTGCTGTGAAATCAATGAGAGCGACTCAGATTTCCAAGCTGGAGCGAGCTGGCTATTAGACAGCACTAATGCTATATTTAAAAATGTGCTCATCTTGTGCAGTCAAGGGGAGAGAGAGGAACATTCCCTGGGAAGAGGGATCGCAGCCCCACAGGTCGCTGCCTTACCTGCCTCGATGCGCCTGTTGCCGGCAGCATCGTGTCCTCGGGGTCCCACACCTGGGATGTGGGGACAAGCGTGTCCTGCAGCCTGGGCATGGCCCACACCTCCCCGATTGCAGCAGCGAGGGCTGCAGGGAGGAGGATGGGGATTCATGTGTACCCGATTATAAGGCAGGAGCTGATGGAGGTCCTGGGGGGTAAATGGAGTGTCAGAAGTGATTTCAGAGGTCGGTTTGATGTTGCTGTGGGTGTCTGCAATATCCAGAGGAGGCCCTTTGGAAACCCCATTGCTTGATGCTTTTGTGGCTGTATGGGGGATTGTGCTGCTCCCCCATTTAGATGCTCGAAAGCCATTTTGTGCAAATACCCTTGTGGTTCTAAGTAAAAATTTTGCTTCCCCTTGGCTTGATTTTTGCTCTGTCCCAGCCATGATTCAAACCCACTGCGAACTTTTGCGTGACATCTGTGCACAAAATAAAATGAGCTCTGCTTACCCCACAGTGCTTTCTAGGCACTTTCCCATTCCACACAACAGCCCAGTTTATTTTCCTGGCCATGGCACTGGCAGCTTTGTCCATTTGTCCTCCAGTCTGAGGCAAAACCTGGCTTTCTGCAGCACAGGGATGCGGGGAAGCCACCGAAGAGATGCACGGCTTTGTCTCCAGCAGTTCACAGGGATTTCCCCCACTATTTTATGGCTGGGAAAGCCAGAACTAACGTGCTAACTAGATTTAACACCTGAGCTAGGAATGAGCCAAATTAGTCCAAGCGTTGCTGTGTTAACCCCACGGCGGGGCTGGGATTCCGCATCCCTCCCCAGAGAGACTGGGGCGCAGGAGCGTGGTGTGGATCACACCGGCTGACCAAGGGAAGATCTCGAGGTGTTGTGGTGTGTGTTACCCTATTGCTCCGCTTCTGATGCCTGCTAGTGCAAATCCATCTGTTGGGTTGAAACTCTGCATCCTCATCCATCGATCATTGGGACAAAACACATCCAGCAATGTGGGAATTGTTCTAGGCTTCAGTATTCTAGCTTGAAAAAGTGCAGAATACTTCAGTTACTACTGTAATCTTGCATTGTTTGCTAGTTACTAAGTTATCTTTTAATTTTTATTTTATTTCCAAGTATTTTCTCCTGACTGCTGTGCTTTGAATGATATGGTCCTCAAACACGGGACTGACAGAATAGGTGTTTCATGCCGGTGAGGTGGGCACGGCAGCGGTAGGTTCATGGTTGGACTTGATGATCTTAAAGGTCTTTTCCTACCAGAATGACTCTATGATCCTTCATCCCTTTCCCTTTCGGTGAATGGAAGCAGGTGGGGGGAAAGCACAGAGACCCCCCCCCAATCCAGCAGCAACCCCAACCCTGGCAGCACAAACAAGAGATGTGTTGTTTATTGTTTTGTTCTTCTTCTTAGCAGCACATAAAATCCCATCGTGCACTGAATCAGCTGCTCGCTTCAACAAGATGTGGCAGGGACGGTAATTGTATGTTGAGTGCTCTCTGGTTGATTAAGAACATATTTATTGAAGTTTATCTACTGTAATATGTATGAGTCTCTTATTAGATAATTGCTAAACCTCAAACACCTGTTTAACAGATCATATATATAACCCATTACATAGTTGTTAAACCACACTGGTTTTAATTCATCAAACGTGAATGTGAAATCCATTCTAAATTAAATTCATTTTGAGGCACTTTAAAGGAGGCATTCCCTCCCCTTCCCCTCTGCAGAGGGGATATTTGCACCGTGTTTCCCGATGGCGGTGATGTGTTGGGACAGCTCTGCCCTCCAAGTGCAAATATCATCCTTTTGTGTCGGGCAACTAACTCACTGGAGATGTGCAAACAAAAGCACACAAGTGCTTTCACGAAAAAAAGCAAAAAAAACACAAAACAAACCAGACAGAATTAAAAAGCTCAATGGGAACCCCGGGGATGCCGCTGCCCGGTCTGCACTATTTGCGGGAACGAAAGGCCAGGGAAGGGGGAAGGTGGATGAGTCGCTGCCAGGCTGGGCGAGGATGAGCATCAATAAGCCCGACCCAAAATGGGGATGGCTCGCATGGCTCTATTGCTTTTTGCTTCAAATCAGCAAATTCCCAGTGCGGCCTCGCAGCGCTGCTGATTTACACCCCTGCGAGCGCAGCAGAGCCGGCCAGCCCGGGGCTGCCGCCAGAGCCCCCCGATCCGTCCTGCCTGGAGGATTAGCCCTGAGCCTTATTTCAGGGGTTTAAAGCCCTTAATTCCCACATCCAGCTCTGCTGCCCTCGCAGCCGGGCCGGGCAGCGCTCGCCCGACGTGGGGGTGAATCCTGCTCCCCCCGGCCCCGCGTGTGCGATCGGGGGTCTGTGCCTGAGCAGGGCTGATCCTTTGCTTTCTTCTCTCTTTATTTAATTGTCCCATGGGGGAGTCTCTGAGTGCCCTTCATTTTGCGATGCAGAACCGGCGTTGACACGCTTATTTATTAAATGAGTAAGGGTAAGGCCCTTGGAGACGCTATTTAAATAAGGGAGAAATCTTGCTGCTAGGATGGGAATAAATAAATGCACGTCGGGCTCTGGTAACCTATTTATTTCTATCTTGACCCTGGGAAAAATTTTTGCCAGCACGGTTATCTGTGCAGTGAAGTGGGCTGTGAAGTTACAAAACCTCCATCCTGCCACAGACACGTCCCTGCAGGGGCGCATCCCTCCATCCCACCACAGCTCCATCTTCGGGGGGTTTTATAGGAAGATGTGGAACAGCGAGAGGGCAGGCTGGTACCTGGCTTTGCTGCAGCTCCTGCTCACAGTCACCCAGGGCTTTGGATGCTTTATCAAGGGTTTCAGCTCTAAAGTCAACATAAATCACCCACTTGGCAGGTTCTCCCTTTCTGTCTCTCTCTGGTTATTTTCTGTTCGTGATAAAGAAACGTGGAGAGGAAGCAGGCAAGCCAAGGGGAGGGTGAGAAGAAACAAGATCCCTTATCTAATGTGTGCCTGAGCTGCTCAAATGTTTCTGTATCAGCAATTATTTTGCCTGGCTTTGGGTTTTTGCAAAGCTCTTGAGTCTTGAAAATGTGGTCTGAGATCATGCTGGAAAAGTACAGACCCAAATCCTTCCCTCCTCTCCCAGTCTCTCCATAGCCTTTGGATGAGACCCGTGAAACCTCTCACGTGCGCCCCAGCGCTGGGGAATGAGCTGGAAGGAGGAGTTTGCTGGGCTTTGGGGAGATGCTGAGCATCCCCAGCACTGCCTGTCCCCGGCCTCCGCTTGCTGGATTTGTTAAAAACTGGGCAGGATCAGGCAGCTGTGGGTGAAAATAAACATACCCCATGCAAACGACTGCAAATGCACTATATGCTAAGGCATTGCACTCTGTGTAGGCTTGCACGGTGAATACGCATCTTAGGGATGATTTCTGTACACGCATTCAGGTCTGATGGCCTAATTTTTCAGCGGGCGAGCTTATAAACTTTTTGCTAAGTAGAAAGAAAAAAAGAAAAAAAAATGCCTTACTATTAATAGGAAAGGAATAATATCTCTTCATCTGTGTCTGAAACCACCTTTAAAGTCGTACATATATGCTACATTTCAACTAAAGCAATATACAGTACTCAGAAAAGCAATAACCCCAACCTCTGCTCTAGCTCTTGTGTTTTGATATTTTTAATATTGCATCCAGACAACAGAGCCTGTCAACCACTATGCGAAGTGTTCATTTAACTAAGCCAATTTAAAATGTGTAACGATTATAAAGAGATGGGCTCAGATGAGTCAATTTGTCTCGGGTGTTTTCTAGCTGAACTTAATAATATTGGAGATGTGAGAGAAATTGGAAAAAAATTCACCCTCTGTGCTCAGTTCTTTTGAGAAGTTGAAATACCTAATTCACTCTGGCAAATGATAAATGTTCCTCCCCTCTTCTAATTACATCTTGCCTTAGTCACAGCAGCGTCTAGTAAATCTCCTTTTGAGACTATATGTATCACATAGCCTTGTTTAAAAAAAAAAAAAAGAGGGGGGGAAGAATGGAAAAGTTCTTGATTAGATTTTTTTTTTTTAATTTTTTGAAGAACAATTCGTTCTGCTCACACAGGATCTGGAATTGGCTTTTTGTGCTGCTAACCCCCTCCGTTGTTGCTGCTCTTTCATATGTCGCATCCTAAAAAACCCTGAAATTTTACTAACAAAAAGAGAAGCGTTGGGCTATGGGAGTTGTTGGGTGGGAGTTTTACAAGCACGGATGGGAGGGAGAGCAGCTCTGCACATTGATTTTAGTGTTGATGGAGATTTAATCACTGGGACAAACGAGGGGTTTGTATAATATCTCCACAGTGCCTGTGATTCAGTGTAGGTGCAGTCGTTCCCCCTTATTTGAAGTTGTTGTTGTATCAAGGCACACTAAATTTTAACAATTTTTTTCCAATTAGCAGGAAATTCAAATTTTTTCAACCAAGAAGGATTCCAGTGTGAGAGTCGTTTTTCGGCTCACTGTCCGGGCTGTCAGAGGGGAAACTGTTCAAACCGCTCCCGGACCCCAGGAACCAACGTCCCCCACAAAACCTCGATGGCCAAGCCCTGCCTGGGGCAGTCCAATCACATGCACGTCTGCCCCCCAAAAAAAATCTCCCATTTGCCTTTTAAATAGACCTGCTTTGGGCTAAAATGCTCGTTACAGACATCATCTATCTTCCTAATCTCTTACTTGTGCAGAGATTGTCTCCATTTCACTGTGATTACAAATTTCACCAGCTAACGCGCTATTTTGAAAACGTTTGAGCGGTTTCATCGCCCTAAGAGGGTGGGAGGTGGGTTTGCCACCAGGACTGGCTTCCCCAGCCCCACGTGGAGATGAACTAGCAGGGAAAAAAAGATGTAATTTATTTAACTTTCAGCCAAAAGATAGACTTGAGGCTTGCTGGTGGGTTTTGACACCAGCCGTGGGCTGAAAGCATCGGAGGAGAGCCCGGGCAGGAGGGTGGGATCCCCTGCTTGGGGCTTCCAGCCACAAGCTTTTGGCTTGACCTTTTTCTGCTGAGTGTGGCCACAAATATGAGCAATATTTCATCTCGAGGGCGTCGCCTGGAGCGGCAGAAATGAGCTGGAAGCTGGGATTTACAGCTGGATTTAACAGCAGGTTATAGTGGAATGGCTCCGGCTCGTGCCCATAAAGTCTGTTGGAGATGGAGGCAAAGGCGAGGGAGAGGAAAGCCCTGGTCTGGCTGCAGGGGGGGTCAGCCAGGGTGCCAAAGTGGGGCTTTCTGACCCAAAAAGTGGCTCCAGCACCCTGTGTGCACCCCGACCTCACCACAGGCTGCAGGGGGGGGTCTCCTTGTACCCGAGGGCGGCAGTTTGGGTGCATCAGAGGGGATGCCGGCACTTTTTGTGTTCTGGGTAGTCTGGCAAAATGATGGCTTTGAGGAACAGGGACACAATGAGCCCAAAGGCTCATCTTGGTGAGACAGTGGGCTCTGGGAAGGAGATGCTGATGCTGCTCCTGGGTCTCTTGGGTCAGGGGCAGGTGCCAGGTCCCAGTGGTCCCCCAGGGAGGGCTGGGACCCCCATGCTGGACATCAGCCCCCCATCCTTGCTTTCCTTGAGGCTGAGCTGCTCCACGCACTGTGCAGGGGCATCTGTGCTCCCCTTGCCCCTGGCAATGAGTTCACTGGTGCCCCAGCACAGGGTGATGCTCGTGAGATGCTGCATCTCCATGGCATTGCAGGTTCCTGCAGCTCATCTGCACTCCTGCTAAATACACATGATCTTGCTAAAGACATATGATCCTGCTAAACGTCTATGGCATCGTGGGTTATGTACTGGGAGGACCCGTTGCATTGCAGCGGGGCTCTGCTGTTTGCGGATGATCATGTTCATGGCTCAGTGGCTGAACTCTGTGCCCGTCGTCTTCCCACTCTCTTCTTTCAAGCCCCAGCACTAGGAATAGCCAGTGTTCCTCCAGGAGGGAGAAAAAAGGGATAACAGCCCTTCAGCACCCCTGTCCCCACGTGCTGCCACCCCATGCCACGGCAGGGCCAGCCGTGCGTGAAAGGGGCCCCATGTCACCGCAACCCGCTCCGACTCAGTGACCTCTGCTCTACAGCCAGCGACAGAAAAGAGGTTTAAAAATCTGCTTAGAAGTCTGTCTCATTAATACCCTGCCCAAAGCTTTTATCAAATAATTAGCTTTTGTATTGCGCTTCCCAGTCAGCAATAAATAAATAAAGAGGCAGATAAAATGAGCATTATGCTTAAGCCGTGCTTTTGGAAATGACTCCCCTGACCCTGTCTGAGGCCACTTCCCTGGGTTTTGGGGCTCGGCAACTGGTCCTGTGGCACGGGGCTGGTAAGAGGCGCGAGGATCTGAGCGACTCCTCCTGAATTCGGCAGATGAGGTGAGCCGTGCCTGGATGTGCCGCAGCTTTGCCCTGGTTTGCAGGCTGCGGTGTGCTGTCCCTGCAGATGCGCGTGGTCCAGCTGGAGGGATGCTCAGCAAGCTGGTGGCTTCGGTTTAGTCCCCGCGGTGGTTGGGGAAACACCGAATTGTGGAGCGGCTCTGCTCGATGTGGGAGGTGGGAACAACCCCTTGTGATGCCTCCACAGCTCAGCAAGAGCTTGAACAGGCACCATGGGGTCAGTTGGTGACACTCCATGACCCCCCAGCCCCCAGAACGTCCCTTCTCCCACTGGCCCCCCACCGTCCTGCAGCCACGCAGTGGACTGAGCTGAGAGCGTGTAAATGTGCCGAAGCCGCAGTTGCCATTTGGACTGTTTATCTTGTTTGGTCTAATTACGCCAAGAAAGTCATTATAATTTTATGCTCTCTGGATTAACGTTCTTGCCCAGGGCACCATAATTAGTGTATAGTTTGTAGCTTAATGACTCTGAGCATAGTCAATGCAAACTTTCTAACTGTAAACTGAGGGACTTGGGGACTGACATAACAGTGGATCTTCTCAGGTAATGGGTATTTCTCTCCCCATTATAAGCTGGGCATTTGGCTTCATGGCACCCTTGAGCTCTCGCTCCATCCTAATCCAACCAAGATGCTGCTGAGGAATTGCAATGAGCTGCAATCCTCTTCTCCCAGGGTGTCTCCAGCTTTGCGGGGATCCCATGGGGTGTTAGTCCATGGGGGTCCTCAGCCCTTCGCCCCCTCATCCCAGTGCTGCCGCGGAGCCATCCTGCTCAGGGGAGCACACAGCACCCCGGCTGCCCTGGGAGATGGGATCCACCGCATCCCTGGAAGCTTGCCCAGCTCTCTCCAAGGAGCAGGCAATTTGGATAATGATAATCTTTCCTTTAGCCCCAGCTATTAGTCGCTTTAAGCACTTTTTCTTTCTCAGTATTATTGTCAGCTGTGGCCAGGCATGTCGGTGCTGAAATGGAACAAGTGGCTCATAGCGTGGGGCTGGGTTTGGAGACGCTGCTTGAAGGATTGTGGCACCTCCACCCTTACCATGGGGTTTACTGATATTATAAATAATATTGGAACTGTTGATATTTTAAAGAAACCCATCATCCAACGCACTGAGCTCCTGCAAAGCTGCAGCTCCACCCTCCTTGGGTCTTCTTGCTGGGGGGGTGTCAATGGAGCTGGAGACCCCCAATTCATCTCTGGTGTCTGCTGTCATTCTCCTGGTTTCTTATTTATTGCTCATTAGACTGGTGATGAGCTCAGGGCCCGTGCGAGACGCCGGGCGGACAGACTGCAGTTGGCTTGACTTGACAGATTGTTTGGGTCAAATCAGAAGCTCCTGGGAGAGTTTCACAATTTCTTTTCCACTGCAAAATGTCGTTAATTCATTACCAAATTGTTAATGGAATCAGGGTCTCTGATTTTAACTGAAGGATGTTCTTGTGGTGTCACGGCTTTCCTCGAGCAGAAGTCCCCTCCACCCCATGTGGCACTGAAGCTGCTCGGTCACCTTTTCTCCGCAGTGTGGAGGACCAGTACATCCCAGTGCCACATCCCAGTGCTTCATCCCAGTGCCTCATCCCAGCGCCACATCCCAGCGCCACATCCCAGTGCCACATCCCAGTGCCACATGGGAAAGGCTGGTGTAGTGCAGGTGCTGTTTTTCCCTAGGGACAGCTGAGCTGCCACAAGCGGGGGGTGCGTTTGAAGCCTTTAGCAGAAATAAATCGCAGCGAAGTGCATGTGAAGAGCAGCTATTAGATTTTGTGCCGGGTGGATTAAATTTTCATGCCGTTTTTGCAAGGCTGTCTTAAAAACAAAGCATTACCATAACCCAGGGAAGGGAAGCAGGGAAGGGAGAGGTATCTCACTTCACTGCCAAGTCTTAACCTCAGGGTTTTCCCTTTCGACTGCCAGGGAAATCGCACTTCCCGATGCCCGGAGCTGGGCGCTGGGCTGGGGTTAACTTGTGCTCCCGGCGCTGGGGCCACGGCACCGCGGTTTGGAAGTGGGATGGAGAATGAGCTCACTCGATGGAGAGGAGCCAGCCCGCACAAGTGGTGGGGAAGCATTTTACACCATTAAACCAGCCATGGTTTTTTCCTTTTTTTTTTTTTTCCCAATCCCCCAGTGCTGGTTTGCAGCCTGGGAGCCAGCCAGGCCCTGGGGACACCGGGTCTGGTGAGCAAGGGACCCTGCCTTCTGACACTGGCAGTCCCATGGTGTGGCACGTCAGGCATCACCATTTCTCTCTGTGTAGTTCACAGAGGCTGCTGCATTTTCCTCCTCCGCATTTCACGAGGGTTAGCACTGTGCTGAGCTCTGCCGTCTCTCATTCCAGCGGTGGCTGCATTTCAGGAAACTAATGAAGTGCTGATTTTCCTTAATTGGCCTCTCCAATTTGCTGATCGCTCTCAAGGATCTCAGGTTAAAAAGAAATCCGGTGCCCGTTGTTGTTGGCGCTGTGTTTCCTGGCCGGTGCAGGTGTAAGGGGAAGGATTTGGTGCACGAGCTGGGTTTTCCGAGCTCACTGGTGGTTTACCATCCCCAGATGATCACTGGGGTGATGTGGAGTCCTTTAGCCAGCGAGACAGACGTACAGGGGTCAGAGTGATTTTTGGAGGTGCCTGGGTTGTTCAGTGGTTTTCCTGCAGCGCAGCCTCCACGGAGCCGGGTGTCACCGCGGTCCCCAGCCCCAATAAACCCATGGGAGCGGGTGGGAGGTGTAAACCCAACCCTGGGACACGGGGCTGGTGCAGGGCTGCTGGATGGGGAAGCCGTGTCCGTCCACACACGACCCTGAGCAGGGGCGTCAGGGCATGGATGCACTGGGAAGCTCGGAAGGGGTGGATCACACTTGAAAATCCACCAGATAAACCACTTTAGGTCAGTGATGAGCCGCCTCTGTTTGCGCTCACCTTCCCCATGCATCCGCAGAGATGTCCTGATGCGGAGCCCCGGGGGGACTGGCGCTTGCGTTTTAAGGATGACATTGGGTGTATGGCCCCGGCCAGCTCCCGAACAACCGAGCCATATGAACCGTCACTTCAAGCTAACGAGAGGTGACGGGGAGAGGACGCTGTGACACGCTCCCCGCCATGCGCCGGCTGCGCGGCAGCTCCTGACGCGGGACGTGCCCGGCTGTGTCACTGTGTCTGGGGACGTGAGCTGCCACCAGCCTGCCCGGCAGCAGCAGAAATGCATTAATTACCTTCCGCAAGCCGAAGAGCTGGAGAGCACACATCGCTCTGGGAGGCTGCGGCAGGGCAGCAGCCCTTCACCACCCAGCCGAGTAATTGGATGAGAAGGGCAGTTAGCGTTTCGGGACGGCGGCAATTGCACCGCGCAGCTCCCAGCTTCACTGCGGCGTTCGAGGGAGGAGATGGGGACTCGTGTTGGGGGGTGACCCTGTCCTTCACTCCTCAAGTGCCATCCCTTGCCTGTCACCCTGCCCCAGGCTGTGTCAGCTCCTGCTCGTCTCCAGGGCACGTGGAGCCTTGCGCTGGGGGGCTGGTTTGGGGTAGGACGTCTCTGTGCTATTGCAATATGAATAATTATTTCACAGGAGAGGCGAGGTCAGATCTGTAGCCAATATCTCGGCACGGGCTTTCCAAGGCGTCTCTCTGCCTGGTGGTGTGGGGCTGGGCAGGGAAAAACACGCTCGACCAGCATGGAGGGGGAATCTGTTCTGCTCCAGAGTTTGCATCTTATTTGGGTAACAGCATCTTTGGGGACAGGCAGCGGCTGGGAGCGTTGCCTTCCAGTTGTGAAATCCGTAAAAATCCACGTTCGTGCCACCGCCGCAGGGCGGCCCAACTGGCCGAGAAAAGAAATCCAAGCCCAGATTTCATTCACAGTAGGTTCCCATCCTGGGAAGTGAGTTTGGGGAGGAATCTGGTGTGAGCGTGGAGCAGCCCTGCTGATGGCCGAGCAGCTGGAGCCCAGCCCGAGGCACAGCTGCGGGGAGTTAAATTACTTGGCATCCAAAATTACATTTTTCTGTGGTTCTCTCATTTGAACGTGGAATAATGTCGATATTGTGAGCAGAGCCTGCCTGGGAGGCGTTTCTGAAACCAAACCCATGACGAGCGAGCTTGTGCTGCTGGTGGCACTTTGCTGGGTGGTGGTGACGCGGTGGGGACAGTGGGAGGGTGTCCTGTCGCCTGCGAGGCCGCGGGTGCAGGCAGGAATTCAGCCGGTCGCTTTGCAGGGAACGGAGTCTGGGATCAGAAAGCTGGATGCCAACCTTACACACGGGGCCAAAACCAGAGCACCCCCCGCCGAACATCCCCTGTGGGTGTCTGAGATGGTTTGGGAAGACGGGAGGCACAAAAACACGCGCTGCCAGGGATGACGCCCTGAGCTGCGTCAGGAAACAGCCCACACACAGCAAAGGGACACGTGAGCCACGATGTCCCTTGCACAGTGTGGGCAGAATATGCGCAACAACACCCCCCGCAGCCTCTTGCTCTCTCTGCTCATTGACTGAAGCCCCGGTCCACCTCGGCGGTGACCATTTCAGCACGAGACACCAAAGGTGCCAAAACCTGCTCCTTGTGTGTGTTTGAGCTCATGAACCAGCAGGGATGTGCGCTTACTGTCCTCATGTCCCAACACATCCCTCTGGCTGTCCTGTCCCATGAGATCTCAGCTGGAGGAGCAGCCGGGCGACAGAGGGGCCTCTGTGCATGGATCATCCCCATGCGTGAAGGGCAGATGCTTTCACAGCACCCAGGAGGCAATCGGCGACGGGAGGGGTGTTGGCTCAGAACTAAATGATTTTGAAGGTGGATTTCTACAGCTTAATCCCCGAACTCTTGTGTTATACATACAAAGCCCGGCTTTACATCTGTCAGGCTGCCAACCCCCCCGCGCACCCCAGGGCCAGATCCCGGACAGGTTCCTCTGCACAAACAAGCCGGGCTGTGCTGACGGCTGCAAAACCCCGTTAACAGGATGTTCAGCATTTCTGTCATTCCAGAGATGCCTGCAAGGTTTCAGACAGACCAAAAGGCAGCCATGGCAGGGAAACCGGCACACACAAATACTTCTCATTCCAGGCCATAACTCAGGCTTATTTTAACCACTCTGTGTCTGTTTTTGTCCTAGCGCAGAGCCCACGGAAGGGTCCTGGGCTGCACTTGGTGGTGTTGATCCTACTGAGTGTGTTGCCCAAATATTTGTGCTTTACACCGTGCTGTAGCCCTTAAAGGTCCTTGGTGATAAGGGATCACAAGTTGATCATAGAATCATAGAATCATTGCGGTTGGAAGAGACCCTTAAGATCATCGAGTCCAACCATAACCTAAATCTATCACTAAACCATGTCCCTGAGAACATCATCTCTGCATCTGTTCAACCCCTCCAGCGACGGTGACTCCACCACTGCCCTGGGCAGCCTGTTCCAATGCTTCACAACCTTTTCCGTGAAGAAATCTTTCCTAATATCCAATCTAAACCTCCCCTGGTGCAATTTGAGGCTTGAGCTCAGCCTTTCCTGGACTGTGCCCAGGCTGGCACTGAGGGGACAAGGCAGGGACGCCGAGGCTGTGCAGGTGGGTGAAGCTGCTCCAGGGGACCATGGCTTTTGAAAACAAACACAGTGTCTTGAATGTCCACCATGGGCACAGAGCTGAGAGGTGGGGAGGAGGCTCCGGTCCCTGTGCAGAGCAAGTGCTACCACTTCAAAATTAAATGCAGTTGCCATAGAAATATTAATCGGGAACAAAATCTGAAGATGACACTTAAGCAGAAGATGGAGTGTTACAGAGAGATGAGGACAGTGATGAAAATAGAACAGTTAAAAGGAAAATTCTTCAAAGGAAGGATCATGCAGGTGAATATTTAATGCACAATCAGCAGGTCGCCACGTCAGCAGTGCTTTTAATATCGTAGGGCGAAGGATGGGAAGTGCTGGGTGGAGGATGGCGCGTCCTCCTCGCCAGCCAAGGTCACTGGGTGCTGGAAGATAAGTCTGAGGACCACCTCCACCAACGGGCACCAGCCTCTGTGCTGGCGTTGTCCTCGTTTGCAGGTTCGCAACCAACCCACAACCCAACAGTCAGATGGGGCACATGATGGACGCCCTCTCCCGTTCTGGATTCTCTGTCCCCAGGCAGAGACTGGCAGGAGGTTCCCAGCACATGGCTGGGTCTGGGCGGCCTCCTGCTGGGAAAATCTGCATGGAGAGGGAAGAGCGCCCAGCCCTGCCAGGTAATGTGGGAGAACTGGCTCTTTCAGGTCCCTCTTGCACCCAAACCTTTGCTTGGTACGGGTTTTTTTGGGAATGTGGCTGAAACACCCATAAGCGGAGAGGGTTTTTTAGGTGAAGCAGGGCTGCTGCAAGGCAAAGCGGTGTCAAAGTGTCCCACTGGGCAAAAGTCCTGCTGGGACCCTGCTACAAGTGGTACCCAGAGCTCTCCAGGGAAGGATGTGCTGCTGGGCCACTTCTTGTGGTGGTGCTGTCATCGGTGGGGAAGAGGAAAAGGACGTTCCTGTAGAAAATTCACAATTTATTTTTTGCCAACAATAAGCAGATGATAATAACAACCAGCCCCCTTTAGGCAGTGTTCAGCCCAGCGAGAGGAAGGGCAGCTCCATCCTGCCACCCCGCCGTGTCCCCGTGCTGCCAGCTCCAACTCAATAAGCACCAGCTCCCATTTCTCCTAGAGAAGATGGTTGCTCTTCCAGGCTGTTATCAGCCTCTGATCCCTGTTCTCCATCCACTTTGGGAAGGGAAGGTGTCTCCTGGAGACTGCGATGTGGGTGCTGTGTTTGGATGGGGATGAGGATGGGGACAGGGATGTAGCGTCTCACGCAGGACCAGAATCATAGAATCATTTTGGTTGGAAAAGACCCTCAAGATCATGGAGTCCAACCATTAACCCACCCCTGGCACTGCCCCATGTCCTGAGAACCTCATCTCCGTCTGTCCAACCCCTCCAGGGATGGTGACTCCAGCACTGCCCTGGGCAGCCTGTTCCAATGCCCCACAGCCCTTTCTGGNCCCCCAGCTCCCTCAGCCGCTCCCATCACACTTGTGCTCCAGCCCCTCACCAGCTCCGTTCCCTTCTCTCCACTCGCTCCAGCACCTCAAGGCCTTTCTTGGCATAAGGGGCCCAGTGGTGCAGGTGGTGACCACAGGCAACCAGAGCAGGGACGGGGGACACGGTGTGTGGCTGGTGGCTTGGAGGGAACGGGCAGCCACGACCTGGCACGGAGCAGCTGCTGCCTCGGCGCATCTATCTCCGCCGATCTTTCCGCTTAAAAGGAGGGAGGATTACAACGAAGCCGCACTTTTCCCGTGAACCACCTCCCACTGTGTTATGCTCTGAAGTTAATTGCAAATGAGGCGATGGAAATAGCTTATTTTGACTTTCTTAAACAGTGCTTCACTGACTTTTTTTTTTTTCCTTTTTTTTTTTTTTCTGTCTCGAGAGGCAGGCCTGTATCTATCGGAAAATAGCAATTATTTCTGTAATTCACCAGAATTAGTGGAATTAGTTGAATGGGTAAAATCTGAAGCAAAATGCTGATTTGAAATATACTTGGGTCGAAAGCACCGTGCGCATCGTGGTGGAGCATTGGGTGCTTCTCCTCCATCCCCAGGCACGACAAAGCTCGACATGGCTTTCTTGGACAATAGTCCAAGGTATCTCAGTTATAAAGGGAGCCTGTACATCCAGACCCACTCATCCCAAGGCAGAGGGAGATGCCCTATTGCCTACAGCAAGTCACCGTAGGGCTGTGGATGTCCCTGGGGCCGCCGGTAGAGGTGTTGATAACACGGCTGAGGATGAGTCTGCTCTCCTGCTTCAGAAAAGTGAGGAAAAAACCCACCCCAGCCACTTTTCTTTCAATGGGAGCGGAGTTGTCCATGATGGGCATCTCCTGCAGCGTGCAGCGCATGATCCAGGTCTTGGGATACTTGGTTTTCCCAAAGATTTGTGGCTTGTAGTATTTCATAAAAAAAAAAATAAAAATCCTGTGGTATTTTTAATAACCTGCTGGTTTAACTCAATTATAAGAGCATAATTAACTCGCTGAGATGAAACAGGAGATAAAGCTTTGATTTTTTTTTTTTTCTCTTGAAGGATGCTGCAGATAGATTTTGAACTTTGTATTCACTTACTTAAAAGAGAAAAAAATTAACAGGTTTCTGATGAGAAAAGCGCACTACCTCCTTCATAAAGCAAGATTTATTAAGGATAGTGAACGAGTGTACCTCAGGGCTCAATCATCTACTGGTTTTCTTGCAAGGGGTGATTCAATTACTTTAAGATGTGTTGCCTAAAAGAACAAACTGGGCTCTGTTACTTGGCAAATTAATCAAGTTCCTTTAGCGGTTTCTCTGGGTTAATAATTTCATTTAGGCAGCCTTCTGTTTCTTGGTACCATCCCTACCGAGAAAACTCTCAAACGAGAGGGAGGAAAAAAAAAGTGCCATTCATTTTCCGTACAAGGCAGCGAATGCAACTGTGATGGGAGAAGTTTTTCCGAAATCAGCTCGCTCAGAAGTGCCTGTGAAAGCAGCAACTGGTTGGAAGATATTAAAAAAAAAAAAAAAGTGTTAAGGCTAATATTTTCACTGTGTAAAAAGGCCATTTGGATTTGTTGTAATCTGTGAAGGGCTGTGGATTTTATCCATAATTACTGCGAATAATGTTCTCTGGCTAGCGCCAGCCAATCCTGAAAATGTCACCAATTTTTAACACATTTTTCTCTTGAATATTCATAGCTCTGCTATTCGATACAGATGGAGAAAGTGCAACAGGAAAAAAAAGGAGTTTGCAAAACTGGGCTGTCCGTGCCCTTGTAATTAGGGCATTTTCCCAAAGCCGTGTCCTGTCCCAGCACCTGCCAGTCCTGCCAAAAACCACCAGGACCTGGTATTTCGGGAGTTATCCCCAGCACCATTTCTTGGTAGCAAAGTTTTCTCAATGGAAAGCCAACTGCTCCCACCGGAGGGCAGAGGATGAGATGCTCAGCAGATACAGATGCCCCAGCACCGCCGGACCATCCCCAGCTGGCTGTTCCCAAACCCCATCAGGGAGACTTCTGGGAAAAGCTTTAAGGCTATTTTCATACATCGTAAAACGTCTCTAAAAAGGGTGTGTGCAATCTGGTTTTATTCTCCCATCGGTTGGTTAAAAACGCAAAAAAAACCTTGAACTGTCGCCCGGGCTGCATCCACTTCGCATGAAATATGAGTGTTGAAATGCCAAATTCTGCAGCCAGCAACATTCTGGTGGAGGGGAGAGATGCTCCGCATGACCTTTCTGCGTGAAAACATGACTCCTGTGGGCACACGGGGCTTTGCTGGGGCTTAAACATCAACTTGTGCTGGCAGAGAACAAATATCGACCTTGCAAAAACGCCCTGGGGAAAGTGGGCAGGCGGGTGTGTGAGCCCGGCCCCCGTTAGCCCTAACGAGCCACTTCGTTAGGGCCGGATGGGATGCAATTCCCTCCCTCCCGTGGTTGGGACATGGATACTCATGTCACAGCTTACTGCTTGTCACTTGGGCAGGGTTCAGGCGGTGATTGAGTTAACGGGAGGGACTGTAGCTGTTCCCAGAACAAGAGGTCATCTGTTTTCTTTCAGGGGATTTGACTCCGATTTCATCATTTTCAAGAACAGTGAGGCCCTTTTATCTGCTGGCAAAGGGTTTTCGGTGCGGGGGAGGATGTGTGTATGTGTGTGTGTGTGTGTGTGTGTGTGTGTGTGTGTGTGTGTCTCACTTGTGTGATTTTCGACCCTCACATAAAACCTGAGATCTGCTTTGTGGGTTGGGAACGTGCCCCGATGAGGCTGGGGATACAGCGGAGTCGCTGCGACCCCGATCCCCAGGACCAGGCGGGTGTGCGAGCACCAGCCACGCTCTGCACCGAGCACCCCTCCGCTTGCACAACGCCGCGGAGATCGCCAAATTGTCTTTTTTTCCCTTTATTTTCCCTGCAGTGCCTGTAGCAGCTCTTTTTGAGGCCACAGCACCTGGTGCTACTCTTAGCTTCTGCTTCCCAAATGCATTTTTGGATAAAAATGATAGTGCCAGCGTGCTGAGGTGGGGTGGATATTTTTAAAGCAGCTGGCAGACTTTGCAGAGCAATTATGCTCCAGGTTCCCAAATAGCTCCAAGCTCAGGCACTGGCCGAAAACGCTTCATGGTCGATTTGTGCAGAGCTGGCCAAGGTCAGGGAGCTTTGCAGGCACCCCCAGATGTTGGGGTTAGGCACAGCTGGAGCTGGAGCAAGGCCAGAGGGGCCCCTCGCCCAGACGCCTGAGCCCACGTGAAAGGGAATGGCTCCAAGATGTTGCACAAAGCCCACCTTTGCTAAAAAAAACCCCAAAAATCTCTGATCTTATTCTCAGGACTCCAGGCATTAATTTCTCTGTCTTCCCACCCTTCATGCCAACAGCAGGGTCTTGGTGCCGCCCATGCAGCATCTTTGGATGGGGAATCAGGAATTCCAGGCTGTGCCTGGGAATTGGTGGCTTTTTCCATTGTTCGTTGGGACAGCCTCAAATAATTCCCAGGTTTTTTCATGCTTTCCCACTTAAATTGGATGTGCTCAGCCTGTTGTGCCAGCAGCTGCTTTTAGGCCAAGAAAAGTCAGTGAATTTTGAAGGGGGTGGATGCTCCTTTGCTGGGGATGCTCTGAGGTGCTCGAACACAGGTTTGTGGGTGCCGGAGCAAATGCTGGATTTTAGGAGAGTGACTGCCCCTCGGACAGAGGTCTGGAGGCCGCGCATTCTTCCAACCCAGTTTTGTCTTCCCTTTTCGGCAGCTCTTCAGAAGCCTCCTTGTGACTCGGGACCTGCGATGCGCGGCAAACAGCTGGGAGGGCTTTTCATCCTGCATGGGAGGGTATTTCAGGAACAAGGCGTCTGCAGGGGGGCAGGCAGGGACACGGTGAATCCCTCAGCGTTCATTGCTGGCTCCATCTTTTCTCCCTCCGGTTTGCTACAAGAGTTGTTTCACCCATGTGAGCAAGAGAACATAATGTGGTGCAGCCCTTGGAGCTCTTTAAGGCTTTTAAGACATCCAGGAGGGCTGGGTGTCCTGTCACCCCCCCTGTCCCCTTCAGCTCTGCCTGCCAGGCTCTGGCTCCTGCAGTCTGCGGGAGGATTTATGGCTGGGGAAATGCAGTGCTCCTACTTATAAAAGTAGGACATTTTCCTTGGCAGCTTGAGAAATAATGGGAGATCCGTTTAATTATGCCGCAGAAATGCTCAGATTGTGCAGATGCCTAACGTAGGTTTAATATAATTAAGATAACTCATGTCTATAAACATGTCTGGGACTGAACCTGGTGTTCGAGCCGTGGATCCAAGGCTGCAGTTTTCCCCTCTGGTTTCAGCTGGAGTTTCGAGCGTGCAGTGCCAGCGGGGTGAGCCCAGGCTTGGCCTGGTGCTGGGCCCTTCGGTTTGGGTCTGTGATGCTGAGAAAGAGTTTTTTCCCCCAGTTCCCAGCTGGGTTTTTGCATGGATGCTGGAGAGCAGCTGGGCGGTCTGGTTTGTGCTGGGGCCTGCTGCCAGCCTCGGCACCGCCATCGGTTCTGCTTAACGGAACAGGATCGAAAACTGAAAAAAAAAACCCTATCGCTGGCAATATCGATGCTCTAGGGTTAAATTGAGGCCCTTTCTGCCTCTTGTTTTGCAGAAAATTGCCCTTTCCTCCACGGCAGGCATGTGAGACCCGCTGGGCTGCCCTCCCCTGGGTAGTTTTGCAGCCCAGCTGAGCCCAAACGCTTCTCCTGGGGCAGATGCTCGTGACCTGCGTTGGGAGGCAAGCATCTCCTCGGTGCGGCAAACCCGGGAACTTGTTAGGCACCAAACAGCTGGAATATTGCCTTGTTTTTCTCCACCTCCACCTCCCTCTGGGCTCTTTCATCCCCCCTCCCCTGGTGTGCGCTACTCTTCACACCTTGAGATTCCTCCTGACACCCATATCATGGTTTGTCAGCCCAACATATCGAAGCCAGGATGTCACTTGTTAACGGGCACCTTGGCAGGGGTGTCCCAAGAACCGGCCCTGAGAAACACCACCAAACCCCCTGCCCCGGCCTTGCCGGGGTCAAACATTCCTCCGGCACCGCCGGTCCCAATCCCCATTGATGGGGCTGCGATTCATCTCCTCAATTTTAACTTTGACTTTACAATCCCACGCGGCACAGAGGTAAATACGCGAGCGACACACATCACTGCGGAGTAATTAGACCGAATGTACACACACACAGGCACGGCAGTACTGATTTCTGCATTAGCATGATAATGAATGTTCTCACTAGCAGCTTGTAATTTTTTTTTCCCCTCCCCCGAAAGTATAATTAATTATGAATAGAGCCAGAGTTTGACGCTAACACTTCTTTTTTTCTTTTTTTTTTTTTTTTTTTTAATCCCTTTTGGTTCTACTTCTGCCCTATTAAAAATGTATGAAGGAACCAGAGAGGTAAAGCCATTTTCCCAGATAGTTGTTCCTATAAATTCAATGGGAATAATATTAAAAATAATAACAGAAGAAGGCAGGAGGGGACTTTGCTGAGGGTTTTCTCCCCTTTCCTTTAGGCTGTTGCCCAAGTAAGATGCCATATTTGCCAGTTGAAAGGTGCCGTCAACCCATGTCATGGCAACTGGGGGGGGGCTGTGGGTGTCACGAGGGGACAAGCAGCCCCGGGAGGTGCCACCCCTGCAGGTCCCCTCCCCAAAGCTGCTGCAGCTGCGCAGGGTAAAGGTCGGAGCAGGGTGGTGACATGCTCTCGGAGGAAAAAAACCTTTATTTGTTTAAAAGAGAAAAATAACAACCCATGAGCCCTTTCGATACCTCGGGAAAGTTGTTTAGGAATACGAGATGCAAAACCAAAAGCTTCTAAGGAAGTGCTTTTCTGGTGTCTGTGTGGCTGCACGTGGCCGCTCTCGGGATGCCCATCCCCGTGGTGCCCCGGCTGCACGGGTGCAGCACAGACCCCAGGGTTTGGTCCCAAAGGCTGTGATGCTGTGACTGCTTGCAGCGAGGGGCGATGCTTCCTCCCCACCTCTAGCGTGCCCCATCCTTTCCTTAGAAAACCTGTGTTTAATCATGCTATCCTTCGGGGATAGAAAGTGGGAAAATGGGTGAAACTGGCTCAGTGGTTTGGGGTGACTGGTGTGAAATGTAGCATGTGGGGACAGGGACAAGGATGAGCTGTTCCCAGGATCTCCATCCTTTCAGCCACCCCAGCATAGGCCCTTCCAGGGCCACGGGCTTTGCACCCTGCCGATGAGGCCTATTTTGTTTCCCCCTCAGCCTCACTGGTTGCCATTCATATCACCAGCCTTCCCTTGCCGTAGGTGTGAACTGTTTTTCTTTTAAAATTGCATTTATTCTAACAAATGTCTCATGCAAACACAATTGCAGGTTTGCTAGAGGGAGATGCTATTTGCAGGCAGCCTTGCACAAAGGCAGATTTATTCTCCTTCCATTCATTTGAAGCTAAAGTAATAGCTCTAACTACATCTGACTTATAATAAGCGCATTCCTGGGAACAAACCTGTATTCTGCATTTATTTCCCTCTTTGTCAGCTCCGTCTAGGCCCTTTTTCTCCTTATCTTTTTTTTTTTTTTTTTTTTTTTTTTAGAATAACAAAATCAGAGCCTTGTCAGTTGAAAGTTTATATGCCCTATTTATAGCGCTCCACTGTCTCCCGGCTTTTATGTTCCAGCATAAGCAGCTCTTTACCCTCTGCTCGCGAGGAGCCCAGCGTGAGCCTGAGCAGAACCTGCACCTCCAAAAACTCCTTTATCCTTGCCCTGCTTGCCATGTACCCACCTGCACCCATCCCCATGGGCCAGAGGACTCCACTCTGGGATTTTTGGTGTCTCTTTTGGTCATTAGGTCCTTGAACTTGGGGGCTGCTTTAGGGAATGGGGGTGTTTTGCTGGGCACGGTTTGCTGCTCTCAGCTATCGAGCAGCTTGCTGGGAATCACCGGTCCCGTCTTCTGGTGTGTGGTGGCTGGGAAGGCATTGCCAA
Organism: Pampusana beccarii; assembly: GCA_013399365.1. Taxonomy (NCBI): domain Eukaryota; kingdom Metazoa; phylum Chordata; class Aves; order Columbiformes; family Columbidae; genus Pampusana; species Pampusana beccarii. Next base: position 1,444,352 of record VWYH01011280.1, on the reverse strand, counting down.
AGTTCACCCTGTAAATCTGCTATTCACTCCATGACTTTCATTAATAAGAAAAATGTAAGTGTTCCTCCAGGGAGCTTCAGCGGTTACTTCATTGATTTTTGTAGTTAAGCCGAAACTTTGATGCAGTTTGTGTATTTAGGAGGCCTTCATAGACCAGCAAGCCTGCATTCAGCATCCCCTGCAGCTGTGGCTGGTTCTGAACTTCTCTGTTCCTCGTCTCCAGATGTTATTTGGGATGAGGACTCAGGCTGTGGCAGAGATGCTGAGGGAGGCTCCGTGCAGGCAGAGAGGCTGGTTTGGGAACGAGTCAGAGTCACCGTAACCCCCAGCAGCCTTGCAACCCCCTCTGTCCCCATTGCCAGCTCTCCTGCCCCAACCCACGCACAAGCTCTTCTCCCCTCTCTCAGCAGCAGGCAGTGTCCCCACATCCTTCATGGAATGTCACCAGGGCCTGGGCAGGGCTCTCCCAGCTGCTCCAGGCAGAAAGATGAGGATAAAAGGGGCCATTGTGCTCTTTTCCCTCCAACTAATCTTAATCCTGGTGAAGGGAAAACTCTAAACGCTAAAAAAACCTGCATGACAGTGTCCTCATGCTTACAGGATAAATACCCACTACGAAATAAAATTGCAAAATAATAAAAATAAATTGCAAAATAGACAGTGTTTCAGGCAGTAACACAACCGGCTCTCGCCCTGCCCGGTACCGAGCTCTGCCGCAGCCTGGGCTCCTCCGCAGGGCTTTGCTTGCCGATGAATCGGCCCGTCTGTTAAATATAGCTGATGAGCTGTTCTTGAATTGTACCTAATTAGGTCTCCTCTCCGGTGCACTGGTGCTTCTCGGCTCTTTGGAGCGACAAGGAGCTGGATGATTGCGGCTTGAACTCCTCAGGTGGAGCGAGACGCTCGTTTGTTATCCCCTGTTTGGCTGTCTTGCGCTTGGGAGGGGGGAGATGAAAAGTTGAATTATCTGAGTAGGGAGGAGAGGGGAGAAAAAAAAAAAAAGAAGAAGAAAGAAAAAGAAGTTCTGGCGAGATTCCTTTTGAACTCTTTGCTTATTAAGATGTCAAAAGGTTGGGTGCCCCGGTAACTGCTGCTCCTGTCTAAGCAGGGCTTGGAATTGCTGCGGTCATTGTGCGGGGAATTTGCAGGCGCTTGTGCAGCTCCGTGCCCATGGGAAGACGTCCGTAGCTGGTGCCTGACAGCTACAGGATCCCTCCCGAAAAGCTGCCTTAATTGAAGCGAGTACAGCTCTCCCAGCAGGGAGCAGCCGTCCCTTGGGGACCTCGGTGCCAGGTCCGCACCCAGCGCTCCCTGTGCCTCTTCTGCACCTTCCAGCCACACCAAATACACCAGTTCAAGGCCCTGTGGTCCCATGGACTTCACCCAGAAAAAAAGTAATTGTCTGAAAGATATTTGGGTTTTCCAAAGATCAAAGCATCGGTTTGGTTTTCCTGAGGCTTTTTTTTTTTAATTTCAGCCAGCAGCTTACCAGCCATTCCATCCATCTTCCGTCTGCAGGGCTTGCAAAATTTCTGCCCCATTTTTTCTGGCTCCTCCTTGGGTGGCACACGTTCTGTCTTTTGTTAAAAAGGGCTTCCCCCTCCTGCTTCTCCATCCCAAAGCAGGGCTTTTGCTGGAGTTTGAGTGGGTAGAAAACAGGAAAACATGCTTTTCCCAGCCTCAAAAAATGTCAAATATCTTAAAATGGAAAACATCCACAAACAGAATTTCCCAATTCATGCACAGAGTAGCAGATACAAACTGGGAAGGCCTTTGTTTTGCAAGGAGGGCGTCAAAGGGACAAGAAGGGGCTGTGGATCTTCTCTGACTTCTGCTCGGCTTTTTGGGGAAGAAAACCAAGTCCTGCTACCCCTGCAGGGCTGGAAGCTGGAAGCACGGGGAGGCTTTGGCACCCTGCACCAGCGGGTGATCCCTCCCGTGGGGTTTGTCACCCCAGGGCCACGTCAGGTCCCCAAAGGCCACCGTGGGGAAGGGGGGAAAGGTGCAGAGTGAGGCCATGAGCTGAAATGCTGGTGAAGGGGGAGCCGAGCCCCTCTGGCAGGGGGCCGCCCCGTGTGGGTGCGTGCCGGGGAATCGTCACCGAGGTGCCATGGGGGGTGAGGCCGGGTCCCCTCCTCCGGGAAGGATCCTGCACCGCCGGCTGAGCAGGAGACAGCGGTGTCGTTACAAACGCACATCAAATCTCTTCCATGAAGGGGGAAAAGAGCCAACATGACCAAAAATATGCAAAAGATCAACTCTCTGGTTAGAAGTGGCCTGGCTACCGGTTTCAGCTTCAGGCATTTGGCTTTGCTGTGGGAAGCCCTCATCATTTTCTACTGTTTTACTCATAGCCAAAAATATGATGAAACCAGAACTGAATGTGGGTTGTTTTTTTTTTCCTGTCTTCTTACAGTAAGCATCATGAATTATTCACCCACGAGACTCAACTGCATTTCTTACTCAAAAGGAGCTTCCTTTTGTCTTCAGGGTCTCAGACCTCGGACCCTCCCTGGGCTGGTGATGGACCTCAGGGCTTTTCCACCCACCACAGCCCGAACACATGGGGACATCACCGCTGGCTTTCACCCAGCATCCCCACCGTGCCCTGGACCCAGCTGTGCCCATGGTGGGACCAAACCTCGCTAGGTGGTGTGGGTGGGGGGCAGAGGTGGGGCACAAGCGGGTTTTGGGGCAGCTCCCAGCAGTGGGATCCCCATCACAGCACCCGTGCACCCCCAGCCCCAGCTCTGGGTCCTTCTAGAAATGAGTGTCCTAGGACAATGTCAGCCTAATCAGCGCCCTCTTCGTTAGCAAGGACCTATAATTAGAAACAGCAGCCAGCCATCTGCTTTTATCTCGTCACATCGCACGGTGCCTCTCCGCTGTCCTTTATTACCGGCCATCGTTTTAGATCAACGTTTCTCTCCACCCCTGACTGCATCTTATCTCACTTTCATTATTGCTAATGAGCGGCACTGGCAGAGAGCGAGTCCCCGTTTGCTGCCTGCCCGTTATTGCCTCCCGTGTGGTATTTTTGGGGTTCACAGCCTTGCCACCGGACCTTCCTGAAACACCCCCTGCCTCACCGTGCACTGGGGCTGGGAATAAGAAAGCATTGGGAAAAATATATCTGCTCTTAAACGTTCTGAGTCTTTTCAGCTTGTAAAATGCTTTCCCAGGTTTCCCGTTGTGTCCTTCTCCCAACAAGGATGGCATGTGCTGGGGCAATGAGAGGACACCCTTGTCCTCACCAAGCAGCCAGGGGCTGCCAGGTGGCAAGACCTTGGAGGGAAGGAAGGAGAAAACTCCTTTTTATGTATCTTTAAATTGGGTGCTTAGACAAAAGCATAAAGACATATAAATGGATTAACAGCCATGGTTTATTAGTGCTCCTTAATTCACTTCGCAAGGCTGAGGGAAAAGTTATTAGCAGATGTATGGCCAGTAATAAGCTAATTATAACCCTGTCAGATCAGAGATTTGAAGAGGTGGGTAGTTTCATGTGTGAGATAACTATAATTGTCTGTTAAAGATTATGAATTAATATTGATTTAACAAAGTTGTGGCCATTTATTTCTGCGGTAAAGACTTGTTATTCTGTGAGCTGCCCCAGCACCATGGGAGGCAGCAACACACCTGCCAAAGGCGTGTATTTGGGAGGCCAAAATCCACGTGGGACCGGTCGCCGAGCCTGTGTCCTGCCCATTGGCGTCTCCATCGCTGGATTTGATGGGGATGGCTTTGGGACCTGGCTCCAAATTGGTGCCCTGCTGTTCCATGATGGCTTAGCCCTGGCATCATGATGCATCTCACAGGTGGGGACAACATCCCCCTGCATGGCTCCGGTCCTCGGGGACGTCACCGTGGGGTCGGGCCGCTGTGCCGTGCGATGGCACGGGGAGCGAGGAGCGCGGGGCCGCAGAGCTTTTGTTGTGGGTAGGAAACAGCACGCAACGCTTCTGCCGACGTGCATTAATCACCGCTCTGATCTTCTGCTCATTTTAACCATTTCTCTGTCTGCTGCCTGTCAAATGCTATTTATTCGGCACCAAAGGAAAGCACACCGCTGCCTGGTGAGAGACATTTGCTTTTTCTGGGGGAGAAACTCTGCTGCTCCCACAAGCCGGTACACCCACGCCCGCCCTGGGATGCTGTGCAGCATGAGGGATGCTCCTCTGCCTGTTGCCCTCATCTTGGGACGCTGGCAGGAGACAAGGCACAAAGGCTTCTGCTTCAAGGCTCTTCCTGAGCAGGAGCCATTGGGTGGCTTTGAGTATTTTATTATTTTTTTAAAGCGATTTGCTTCTCCAAACTGATATGGAGTTGAATACACTCACCTTAAAGACCATGTAGTCCAACCCCCCGCCATGGGCAGGGACACCTTCCCCTAGACCAGGTTGCCCAAAGCCCTGAACGCTGCCAGGGACGGGGCATCCACAGCTTCTCCGGGCAGCCTGTGCCAGGGCCTCACCGCCCTCATGGTGAAGAATTTCTTCCTTGTATCTAAGGAATGCACAGGGGTGGGATCGCCCTCGCACCTCGGGGGGAAGGTGCCCTGGTTCTTCTTAGATCCTTTCCCAATATGCAGCTGGTGCCCAGGATCAGTTCAGGTCTTCCCCTCTCAGCACGTAGCTGAGTGCCACCTACTTTGGGATATTCACATCGCGTCATTTGTTTCCATAAACCACTGTCAGCTTGAAGGCAAGCATGGAAAAAGGCAGGAGCAGCTGTCTCCTGCAGATGGATCATGGCCATGGGGAGCTGCTGCAAGCCCCCCCGTGCCACCAGCCAGCTCCCCAGGCTTTTCCTTTCCTCCTCCTCCAGGCTGGCAGGTAGAGATCTTTATGTTGGGCTTTTTTTCAGAGTTAGATCAGCTTCCCCAAGGCAAACTCCAGCCCTTCACACCGCCCGAGTTGCACCAAATTCCTCTCATGCCCCAAGCAAGTAAAGGCAGGTCAGCGGGGCGGTGGGAAGGTGCTTTAGATGGAGCTGGGTTGCATCATGCAGGGCAGGGGTGCAAACCTCCTGTTACCCCCACCCCTCGCCAAACATCCCCCCAGTCCCTCCACGGTGCTGGAGAATCCAAACCCAGTTCTGGCACCATGGGTCACGCGTGGTGAGGGAGGGTGAACCCCCATCATGGTTTTTACACAGATTGGTCCTAGTGGGCTGATGCTCCGATAAAGTCAATTACAGGATGACTTAGTTGAAAGGCTGCAGCTCACTTTAAATGTAATTACTTTCCCGTGAAGCTTTCCACAGGAGAGTGGTTTCAAAGTGAGGGTGGCTCCTGTTTTGCATCTGCCTTCTTTTCCTGGAGGAGTTTAGGTGAACACAAGTGGCAAAATACCCCAATTTCTCGCATTTGTGCTGGGCACAGGGCAAGTTTAATGTAAACCATCTCAAGACAAGAATCCGAGGCAGGACTCCAGTTTTCCGCTGAGATCTGAAATCCCCGCCTTTGATGCTGCCACGTTTCAGAGGCGCGTCGCATTACCATTTTATCTGATGGAATAGCTATCAACGGCAGCTTCGAAGTGAAACGCTACGGAAAATCTGTGTAAGCTATCTGCAGCCTCCCAGCGCAGATAGACTTTGATTACAGCGACAGCCTGGCTCTGTCTCCTGTGTTTAATGCGTGTGTACGTGTCCGGCTGCAGCACCGCAGCCCACGCCAGCTCTCCCTCTGCTCTGCGTGATACTCGAGGCAGCTTCGCCGTAGTCTTTGCTTTCATGAAGCTGCAGCTCCCAGAGCCTTGGGATGCTGCCACAATCTCATCTGTGATTTAACAGGGACGAGAAGCTTCCAGCTTCTATGATTGCAGGGAAAAAGCTTGAAAACAAAGCCTCGAGGCTCCAAAAGCCAGAACCCCATTGCACAGAGCACACCGTCGCTGTCTGCTGTTCGCAATGCCATTAGTTTAAAGCCAAGCTCGTTATTCTTGCTTTGAGACAAGGAATGGCTTCGCTTCCCTGGGATCAGCAACCTGCACAAACACATCCAGGCTCTTGTGTTAAGAGTCATCACATGCTCCTCATTAGGAGTTTGTTAAGACGAGGATGATGAAGACAGGATCTGGGCCAGAGGGGTTCACTGCTTGGTCTTGAACCACACTGGAGGTCGCTTAGCCCCACAACATCAGGGCAACCATTATTTTTGGATATTATTGGGTAATTTGGGCAGTATTTTGGGTACTTTAGGTTACTGGATGCAGTGGTTTTGCATAATGGTTTTATAAACACCACTGGGATCTGGTAGCTGCTAGTTACAGACGGCCAGGCTGCCAGAAAATTGAAATGCAAAAGGAAATCATCCCCACCATTATAAGAGCAGTGCCACCGTGGAAAGCCCATATTCACGCTGCGACACCAGCCCAGCGATTCCCTTTGGGACCGTGGCCTTCTGGACCACAGGAACACGGGCAAAAAATCCATCTGTGCTCTGGCAGGATGTTCAGCATTGCTGGAAAGTGTGTTCAAGCCTAGGGTTTTGGTTTTTTTTTAAGATACATTTGATTATAATGTTGTTCTAAGGTCACTGGAAACTAAAAGCCTGGCTCCTGGCTCCCAGCTCCTGTAAAATTAATGTCTTGAGTCTCTTCGCCATGGTACAGGCCTTGCCTTCCATTCATTAAGTGAAACGTCACAGATTATAAAAAAGAGAGAGGCTTCAGCTCCAGAAATGCTAAATGGCTGGAGCAGAGACACCCCGCAACGCAACATGGATAAAATCGGTTCTTTATCTTCCAAGATAATTTTATCTTCGAGAGGAAGATTTGATCTGCTGCTTTGCTTCACGAGATGCTCAGCCTGCGAGATGGGCGCTTACAAACAGGGACTTGAACTGCACGGAAGGTGCTGCCCAAAATTGCCGGACGCCTAGCTGCTCCGGGCAGGGGAGGACAACGTTTCCCGGCACATCAGGCTCCTTTGAGGCCATTTGACTCACGCTGCTGATGTTTATGCTCACGCCGAGGTGTGCGCCTGTGCTTACATTTCGAGTCGGGTGACATAAGGACACTGGGTCTGGGCCTGGAAAGGTCCCTCTGCCCCACGGCAGCGCAGCCGTATTGGGACAAGGAATGCTGTGAACTGCCTGTCCCGCCCCCGGGGAAATGCTGCTCGTGGAGATGTGGGAAAAGAGAAATAAACTGTGGGGAGGTAGAGTGGCGGGGAACCCCCACCTCTGCTTGCGTTTGACACTGGAGAGTGGAGGGAGAAGCTGAGGTTTGCAAGATGCTTTTGCAGCTTTTGGGCTCATGCATCATCCGTGGCAGGGAGTGGGTAAAAAAATCAATATTCTTTTTTCACCAAAAAAATTTATTAATGACAATTAATGGTCATTACCATTATAATTATTAATGACGAGTGATGGTATTGATATACCCAGTGGCACCAGTGAAGCTGGAAATGCCAACTTAGCTGGTGGCACCAGTGTAGCCAGGGGCACCCATATAAATATGGAAAGGGTGAGGGTCAGGAGGATGGAGCCAGGCTCTTCTCGGTGACAACCAGTGACAGGACAAGGGGCAATGGGTGCAAGCTGGAACACAGGAGGTTCCACTGAAATGTGAGAAGAAACTTCTTCATGGTGAGGGTGCCAGAGCCTGGCCCAGGCTGCCCAGGGAGGTTGTGGAGTCTCCT